>CM034537.1:42288618-42413741 GCA_020002185.1 Paraescarpia echinospica
ACAACACATGTCTGTACAGCACAGTACACACATAACACATGTCTTACAGCACAGTACACACACAACACATGTCTGTATAGCACAGTACACACACAACACATGTCTTACAGCATAGTACACACACAACACATGTCTGTACAGCACAGTACACACACAACACATGTCTGTACAGCACAGTACACACAAAACAAATGTCTGTACAGCACAATACACATACAACACATGTTTGTATAGCACAGTACACATACAACACATGTCTGTACAGCACAGTACACACACAACACATGTATGTACAGCACAGTACACACACAACACATGTCTGTACAGCACAGTACACACACAACATGTCTGTACAGCACAGTACACACACAACACATGTCTTACAGCATAGTACACACACAACACATGTCTGTACAGCACAGTACACACACAACATATGTCTGTACAGCACAGTACACACACAACAAATGTCTGTACAGCACAATACACATACAACACATGTTTGTATAGCACAGTACACATAAAACACATGTCTGTACAGCACAGTACACACACAACACATGTATGTACTGCACAGTACACATACAACATGTCTGTACAACACAGTACACACACAACACATGTCTGTACAGCTCAGTACACATACAACACATGTATGTACTGCACAGTACACATACAACATGTCTGTACAACACAGTACACACACAACACATGTCTGTACAGCTCAGTACACATACAACACATGTCTGTACAGCACAGTACACACACAACACATGTCTGTACAGCACAGTACAAACACAACACGTCTGTACAGCACAGTACACACACAACACATGTATGTATAGCACAGTACACACACAACACATGTCTTACAGCACAGTACACACACAACACATGTCTGTACAGCACAGTACACACACAACACATGTCTGTACAGCACAGTACACACACAACACATGTCTGTACAGCACAGTACACACACAACACATGTCTGTACAGCACAGTACACACACAACACATGTCTTACAGCACAGTACACACACAACACATGTCTGTACAGCACAGTACACACACAACACATGTCTGTACAGCACAGTACACATAAGACACATACACCACAGTACACATACAACTCATGTCTGTACAGCACAATACACATACAATGTCTGTACAACAGAGTACACACACAACACATGTATGTACATCACAGTACACATACAACACATGTCTGTAGAGAACAGTTCACATACAACATGTCTCTACAGCACAGTACATACAACGTATGTCTACACAGCACAGTACATATAAACACATGTCTGTAGAACACAGTACAACATATGTATGTACAGCACAGTACATATAAATACACGTATGTACAGCACAGAGCACATACAACACATCTGTGCAGCACAGATATATACAACATATGTCTGTTCAGCAAAGTACACATACAAAACATGTCTGTACAGCACAATACACATACAACACATCTGTGCAGCACAGAGAACACATACAACACATGTATGTACAGCACTGTACACATACAACACATGTCTGTACAGCACAGTACACATACTACACATGTTTGTACAGCACAGTACACATACAACACATGTTTGTGCAGCACAATACACACACAACACATGTCTGTACAGCACAGTTCACACACAACACATGTCTGTACAGCACAGTGCACATACAACACATGTCTGTACAGAACAGTACACACACACAACACATGTCTGTACAGCACAGTACACACACACAACACATGTCTGTACAGCACAGTACACACACAACACATGTATGTACAGCACAGTGCACATACAACACATGTCTCTACAGCACAGTACACACACGCACAACACAAATCTGTACAGCACAGTACACATACAACATGTCTGTACAGCACAGTACACAAACAACACATGTCTGTATAGCACAGTACACACACACAACACATGTCTTACAGCATAGTACACACACAACACATGTCTGTACAGCACAGTACACACACAACACATGTCTGTACAGCACAGTACACACACAACACATGTCTGTACAGCACAGTACACACACAACATGTCTGTACAGCACAGTACACACACAACACATGTCTTACAGCATAGTACACACACAACACATGTCTGTACAGCACAGTACACACACAACACATGTCTGTACAGCAATGTACACACACAACAAATGTCTGTACAGCACAATACACATACAACACATGTTTGTATAGCACAGTACACATACAACACATGTCTGTACAGCACAGTACACACACAACACATGTATGTACAGCACAGTACACACACAACACATGTCTGTATAACACAGTACACACACAACACATGTCTTACAGCATAGTACACACACAACACATGTCTTACAGCACAGTACACACACAACACATGTATGTACAGCACAGTACACACACAACACATGTCTATACAGCACAGTACACACACAACACATGTCTATACAGCACAATACACACACAACACATGTCTGTACAGCACAGTACACACACAACACATGTCTGTACAGCACAATACACATACAACACATGTCTGTACAGCACAGTACACATACAACACATGTCTGTACAGCACAGTACACACACAACACATGTATGTACAGCAGAGTACACACAACACGTCTGTAAAGCACAGTACACACACAACACATGTTTGTACAGTACCGTACACACACAACACATGTCTGCACAGTACACATAAGACACATATACCACAGTACACATTTAACACATGTCTGTACAGCACAATACACATACAATGTCTGTACAACAGAGTACACACACAACACATGTATGTACATCACAGTACACATACAACACATGTCTGTAGAGAACAGTTCACATACAACATGTCTCTACAGCACAGTACATACAACGTATGTCTACACAGCACAGTACATATAAACACATGTCTGTAGAACACAGTACAACATATGTATGTACAGCACAGTACATATAAATACACGTATGTACAGCACAGAGCACATACAACACATCTGTGCAGCACAGAGAGCACATACAACATATGTCTGTACAGCAAAGTACACATACAAAACATGTCTGTACAGCACAATACACATACAACACATCTGTGCAGCACAGAGAACATATACAACACATGTATGTACAGCACTGTACACATACAACACATGTCTGTACAGCACAGTACACATACTACACATGTTTGTACAGCACAGTACACATATAACACATGTTTGTGCAGCACAATACAAACACAACACATGTCTGTACAGCACAGTTCACACACAACACATGTCTGTACAGCACAGTGCACATACAACACATGTCTGTACAGAACAGTACACACACACAACACATGTCTGTACAGCACAGTACACACACAACACATGTATGTACAGCACAGTGCACATACAACACATGTCTCTACAGCACAGTACACACACGCACAACACAAATCTGTACAGCACAGTACACATACAACATGTCTGTACAGCACAGTACACACACAACACATGTCTGTATAGCACAGTACACACACACAACACATGTCTTACAGCATAGTACACACACAACACATGTCTGTACAGCACAGTACACACACAACACATGTCTGTACAGCACAGTACACACACAACACATGTCTGTACAGCACAGTACACACACAACATGTCTGTACAGCACAGTACACACACAACACATGTCTTACAGCATAGTACACACACAACACATGTCTGTACAGCACAGTACACACACAACACATGTCTGTACAGCAATGTACACACACAACAAATGTCTGTACAGCACAATACACATACAACACATGTTTGTATAGCACAGTACACATACAACACATGTCTGTACAGCACAGTACACACACAACACATGTATGTACAGCACAGTACACACACAACACATGTCTGTATAACACAGTACACACACAACACATGTCTTACAGCATAGTACACACACAACACATGTCTTCCAGCACAGTACACACACAACACATGTATGTACAGCACAGTACACACACAACACATGTCTATACAGCACAGTACACACACAACACATGTCTATACAGCACAGTACACACACAACACATCTCTGTACAGCACAGTACACACACAACACATGTCTGTACAGCACAATACACATACAACACATGTTTGTACAGCACAGTACACATACAACACATGTCTGTACAGCACAGTACACACACAACACATGTATGTACAGCAGAGTACACACAACACGTCTGTAAAGCACAGTACACACACAACACATGTTTGTACAGTACCGTACACACACAACACATGTCTGCACAACACAGTACACATAAGACACATATACCACAGTACACATACAACACATGTCTGTACAGCACAATACACATACAATGTCTGTACAACAGAGTACACACACAACACATGTATGTACATCACAGTACACATACAACACATGTCTGTAGAGAACAGTTCACATACAACATGTCTCTACAGCACAGTACATACAACGTATGTCTACACAGCACAGTACATATAAACACATGTCTGTAGAACACAGTACAACATATGTATGTACAGCACAGTACATATAAATACACGTATGTACAGCACAGAGCACATACAACACATCTGTGCAGCACAGAGAGCACATACAACATATGTCTGTTCAGCAAAGTACACATACAAAACATGTCTGTACAGCACAATACACATACAACACATGTTTGTACAGCACAGTACACATACAACACATGTCTGTACAGCACAGTACACACAACACGTCTGTAAAGCACAGTACACACACAACACATGTTTGTACAGTACCGTACACACACAACACATGTCTGCACAACACAGTACACATAAGACACATATACCACAGTACACATTCAACACATGTCTGTACAGCACAATACACATACAATGTCTGTACAACAGAGTACACACACAACACATGTATGTACATCACAGTACACATACAACACATGTCTGTAGAGAACAGTTCACATACAACATGTCTCTACAGCACAGTACATACAACGTATGTATACACAGCACAGTACATATAAACACATGTCTGCAGAACACAGTACAACATATGTATGTACAGCGCAGTACATATAAATACACGTATGTACAGCACAGAGCACATACAACACATCTGTGCAGCACAGAGAGCACATACAACATATGTCTGTACAGCAAAGTACACATACAAAACATGTCTGTACAGCACAATACACATACAACACATCTGTGCAGCACAGAGAACACATACAACACATGTATGTACAGCACTGTACACATACAACACATGTCTGTACAGCACAGTACACATACTACACATGTTTGTACAGCACAGTACACATACAACACATGTTTGTGCAGCACAATACACACACAACACATGTCTGTACAGCACAGTTCACACACAACACATGTCTGTACAGCACAGTGCACATACAACACATGTCTGTACAGAATAGTACACACACACAACACATGTCTGTACAGCACAGTACACACACAACACATGTATGTACAGCACAGTGCACATACAACACATGTCTCTACAGCACAGTACACACACGCACAACACAAATCTGTACAGCACAGTACACATACAACATGTCTGTACAGCACAGTACACACACAACACATGTCTGTATAGCACAGTACACACACACAACACATGTCTTACAGCATAGTACACACACAACACATGTCTGTACAGCACAGTACACACACAACACATGTCTGTACAGCACAGTACACACACAACACATGTCTGTACAGCACAGTACACACACAACATGTCTGTACAGCACAGTACACACACAACACATGTCTTACAGCATAGTACACACACAACACATGTCTGTACAGCACAGTACACACACAACACATGTCTGTACAGCACAGTACACACACACAACAAATGTCTGTACAGCACAATACACATACAACACATGTTTGTATAGCACAGTACACATACAACACATGTCTGTACAGCACAGTACACACACAACACATGTATGTACAGCACAGTACACACACAACACATGTCTGTACAGCACAGTACACACACAACATGTCTGTACAGCACAGTACACACACAACACATGTCTTACAGCATAGTACACACACAACACATGTCTGTACAGCACAGTACACACACAACATATGTCTGTACAGCAGAGTACACACACAACAAATGTCTGTACAGCACAATACACATACAACACATGTTTGTATAGCACAGTACACATACAACACATGTCTGTACAGCACAGTACACACACAACACATGTATGTACTGCACAGTACACATACAACATGTCTGTACAACACAGTACACACACAACACATGTCTGTACAGCTCAGTACACATACAACACATGTATGTACTGCACAGTACACATACAACATGTCTGTACAACACAGTACACACACAACACATGTCTGTACAGCTCAGTACACATACAACACATGTCTTTACAGCACAGTACACACACAACACATGTCTGTACAGCACAGTACACACACAACACATGTCTGTATAACACAGTACACACACAACACATGTCTTACAGCATAGTACACACACAACACATGTCTTACAGCACAGTACACACACAACACATGTATGTACAGCACAGTACACACACAACACATGTCTATACAGCACAGTACACACACAACACATGTCTATACAGCACAGTACACACACAACACATGTCTGTACAGCACAGTACACACACAACACATGTATGTACAGCAGAGTACACACAACACGTCTGTAAAGCACAGTACACACACAACACATGTTTGTACAGCACAGTACACACACAACACATATCTGCACAACACAGTACACATAAGACACATATACCACAGTACACATACAACACATGTCTGTACACCACAATACACATACAATGTCTGTACAACAGAGTACACACACAACACATGTATGTACATCACAGTACACATACAACACAGGTCTGTAGAGAACAGTTCACATACAACATGTCTCTACAGCACAGTACATACAACGTATGTCTACACAGCACAGTACATATAAACACATGTCTGTAGAACACAGTACAACATATGTATGTACAGCACAGTACATATAAATACACGTATGTACAGCACAGAGCACATACAACACATCTGTGCAGCACAGATATATACAACATATGTCTGTTCAGCAAAGTACACATACAAAACATGTCTGTACAGCACAATACACATACAACACATCTGTGCAGCACAGAGAACACATACAACACATGTATGTACAGCACTGTACACATACAACACATGTCTGTACAGCACAGTACACATACTACACATGTTTGTACAGCACAGTACACATACAACACATGTTTGTGCAGCACAATACACACACAACACATGTCTGTACAGCACAGTTCACACACAACACATGCCTGTACAGCACAGTGCACATACAACACATGTCTGTACAGAACAGTACACACACACAACACATGTCTGTACAGAACAGTACACACACACAACACATGTCTGTACAGCACAGTACACACACAACACATGTATGTACAGCACAGTGCACATACAACACATGTCTCTACAGCACAGTACACACACGCACAACACAAATCTGTACAGCACAGTACACATACAACATGTCTGTACAGCACAGTACACAAACAACACATGTCTGTATAGCACAGTACACACACACAACACATGTCTTACAGCATAGTACACACACAACACATGTCTGTACAGCACAGTACACACACAACACATGTCTGTACAGCACAGTACACACACAACACATGTCTGTACAGCACAGTACACACACAACATGTCTGTACAGCACAGTACACACACAACACATGTCTTACAGCATAGTACACACACAACACATGTCTGTACAGCACAGTACACACACAACACATGTCTGTACAGCAATGTACACACACAACAAATGTCTGTACAGCACAATACACATACAACACATGTTTGTATAGCACAGTACACATACAACACATGTCTGTACAGCACAGTACACACACAACACATGTCTGTACAGCACAGTACACACACAACACATGTCTCTACAGCACAGTACACACACAACATGTCTTACAGCATAGTACACACACAACACATGTCTTACAGCACAGTACACACACAACACATGTATGTACAGCACAGTACACACACAACACATGTCTATACAGCACAGTACACACACAACACATGTCTATACAGCACAGTACACACACAACACGTCTGTACAGCACAGTACACACACAACACATGTCTGTACAGCACAATACACATACAACACATGTTTGTACAGCACAGTACACATACAACACATGTCTGTACAGCACAGTACACACACAACACATGTATGTACAGCAGAGTACACACAACACGTCTGTAAAGCACAGTACACACACAACACATGTTTGTACAGCACAGTACACACACAACACATATCTGCACAACACAGTACACATAAGACACATATACCACAGTACACATACAACACATGTCTGTACAGCACAATACACATACAATGTCTGTACAACAGAGTACACACACAACACATGTATGTACATCACAGTACACATACAACACATGTCTGTAGAGAACAGTTCACATACAACATGTCTCTACAGCACAGTACATACAACGTATGTCTACACAGCACAGTACATATAAACACATGTCTGTAGAACAAGTACAACATATGTATGTACAGCACAGTACATATAAATACACGTATGTACAGCACAGAGCACATACAACACATCTGTGCAGCACAGAGAGCACATACAACATATGTCTGTTCAGCAAAGTACACATACAAAACATGTCTGTACAGCACAATACACATACAACACATCTGTGCAGCACAGAGAACATATACAACACATGTATGTACAGCACTGTACACATACAACACATGTCTGTACAGCACAGTACACATACTACACATGTTTGTACAGCACAGTACACATATAACACATGTTTGTGCAGCACAATACAAACACAACACATGTCTGTACAGCACAGTTCACACACAACACATGTCTGTACAGCACAGTGCACATACAACACATGTCTGTACAGAACAGTACACACACACAACACATGTCTGTACAGCACAGTACACACACAACACATGTATGTACAGCACAGTGCACATACAACACATGTCTCTACAGCACAGTACACACACGCACAACACAAATCTGTACAGCACAGTACACATACAACATGTCTGTACAGCACAGTACACACACAACACATGTCTGTATAGCACAGTACACACACACAACACATGTCTTACAGCATAGTACACACACAACACATGTCTGTACAGCACAGTACACACACAACAAATGTCTGTACAGCACAGTACACACACAACACATGTCTGTACAGCACAGTACACACACAACACATGTCTGTATAACACAGTACACACACAACACATGTCTTACAGCATAGTACACACACAACACATGTCTTACAGCACAGTACACACACAACACATGTATGTACAGCACAGTACACACACAACACATGTCTATACAGCACAGTACACACACAACACATGTCTGTACAGCACAGTACACACACACAACACATGTCTGTACAGCACAATACACATACAACACATGTTTGTACAGCACAGTACACATACAACACATGTCTGTACAGCACAGTACACACACAACACATGTATGTACAGCAGAGTACACACAACACGTCTGTAAAGCACAGTACACACACAACACATGTTTGTACAGTACCGTACACACACAACACATGTCTGCACAACACAGTACACATAAACCACAGTACACATTCAACACATGTCTGTACAGCACAATACACATACAATGTCTGTACAACAGAGTACACACACAACACATGTATGTACATCACAGTACACATACAACACATGTCTGTAGAGAACAGTTCACATACAACATGTCTCTACAGCACAGTACATACAACGTATGTCTACACAGCACAGTACATATAAACACATGTCTGTAGAACACAGTACAACATAAGTATGTACAGCACAGTACATATAAATACACGTATGTACAGCACAGAGCACATACAACACATCTGTGCAGCACAGAGAGCACATACAACATATGTCTGTACAGCAAAGTACACATACAAAACATGTCTGTACAGCACAATACACATACAACACATCTGTGCAGTACAGAGAACACATACAACACATGTATGTACAGCACTGTACACATACAACACATGTCTGTACAGCACAGTACACATACTACACATGTTTGTACAGCACAGTACACATACAACACATGTTTGTGCAGCACAATACACACACAACACATGTCTGTACAGCACAGTTCACACACAACACATGTCTGTACAGCACAGTGCACATACAACACATGTCTGTACAGAATAGTACACACACACAACACATGTCTGTACAGCACAGTACACACACAACACATGTATGTACAGCACAGTGCACATACAACACATGTCTCTACAGCACAGTACACACACGCACAACACAAATCTGTACAGCACAGTACACATACAACATGTCTGTACAGCACAGTACACACACAACACATGTCTGTATAGCACAGTACACACACACAACACATGTCTTACCACATAGTACACACACAACACATGTCTGTACAGCACAGTACACACACAACACATGTCTGTACAGCACAGTACACACACAACACATGTATGTACAGCACAGTACACACACAACATGTATGTACAGCACAGTACACACACAACACATGTCTTACAGCATAGTACACACACAACACATGTCTGTACAGCACAGTACACACACAACACATGTCTGTACAGCACAGTACACACACAACAAATGTCTGTACAGCACAATACACATACAACACATGTTTGTATAGCACAGTACACATACAACACATGTCTGTACAGCACAGTACACACACAACACATGTATGTACAGCACAGTACACACACAACACATGTCTGTACAGCACAGTACACACACAACATGTCTGTACAGCACAGTACACACACAACACATGTCTTACAGCATAGTACACACACAACACATGTCTGTACAGCACAGTACACACACAACATATGTCTGTACAGCAGAGTACACACACAACAAATGTCTGTACAGCACAATACACATACAACACATGTTTGTATAGCACAGTACACATACAACACATGTCTGTACAGCACAGTACACACACAACACATGTATGTACTGCACAGTACACATACAACATGTCTGTACAACACAGTACACACACAACACATGTCTGTACAGCTCAGTACACATACAACACATGTCTGTACAGCACAGTACACACACAACACATGTCTGTACAGCACAGTACACACACAACACATGTCTGTATAACACAGTACACACACAACACATGTCTTACAGCATAGTACACACACAACACATGTCTTACAGCACAGTACACACACAACACATGTATGTACAGCACAGTACACACACAACACATGTCTATACAGCACAGTACACACACAACACATGTCTATACAGCACAGTACACACACAACACATGTCTGTACAGCACAGTACACACACACAACACATGTCTGTACAGCACAATACACATACAACACATGTTTGTACAGCACAGTACACATACAACACATGTCTGTACAGCACAGTACACACACAACACATGTATGTACAGCAGAGTACACACAACACGTCTGTAAAGCACAGTACACACACAACACATGCTCTAGGCTGTTACCAGTACACACATAACACATGTCTGTATAGCACAGTACACACACACAACACATGTCTTACAGCATAGTACACACATTAATAACACATGTCTGTACAGCATAGTACACACACAACAAAATGTCTGGGTATTGTTACCAGTACACACACAACACACGTCTGTACAGCACAGTACACAATACACAACACAGTCTTACAGCATAGTACTAATAACAACACATGTCTTACAGCATTGTGCACACACATTAACACATGTATGTACAGCACAGGCATTAATATTAATAACACATGTCTGTACAGCACAGTACACACACAACACATGTCTGTACAGCACAGTACACACACAACACATGTCTGTACAGCACAGTACACACACAACACATGTCTGTACAGCACAGTACACATACAACACATGTCTGTACAGCACAGTACACACACAAAACATGTCTGTACAGCATAGTACACACACAACACATGTCTGTTCAGCACAGTACACATACAATCCATGTCTGTACAGCACAGTACACACACAACACTTGTCGGCACAACACAGTACAATATACACACATATACCACAGTACACTATTCAACACATGTCTGTACAGCACAATACACATACAATGCCTGTACAACAGAGTACACACACAAATACATGTATGTACATCACAGTACACATACAACACATGTCTGTAGAGAACAGTTCACATACAACATGTCTCTACAGCACAGCACATACAACGTATGTCTACACAGCACAGTACATATAAAACACATGTCTGCAGAACACAGTACAAATATATGTGTATGTACAGCACAGTACATATAAATACACGTATGTACAGCACAGAGCACATACAACACATCTGTGCAGCACAGAGAGCACATACAACATATGTCTGTACAGCAAAGTACACATACAAAACATGTCTGTTCAGCACAATACACATACAACACATCTGTGCAGCACAGAGAACACATACAACACATGTATGTACAGCACTGTACACATACAACACATGTCTGTACAGCACAGTACACATACTACACATGTTTGTACAGCACAGTACACATACAATACATGTTTGTGCAGCACAATACACACACAACACATGTCTGTACAGCACAGTTCACACACAACACATGTCTGTACAGCACAGTGCACATACAACACATGTCTGTACAGAATAGTACACACACAACACATGTCTGTACAGCACAGTACACACACAACACATGTATGTACAGCACAGTGCACATACAACACATGTCTCTACAGCACAGTACACACACGCACAACACAAATCTGTACAGCACAGTACACATACAACATGTCTGTACAGCACAGTACACACACAACACATGTCTGTATAGCACAGTACACACACACAACACATGTTTTACAGCATAGTACACACACAACACATGTCTGTACAGCACAGTACACACACAACACATGTCTGTACAGCACAGTACACACACAACACATGTCTGTACAGCACAGTACACACACAACATGTATGTACAGCACAGTACACACACAACACATGTCTTACAGCATAGTACACACACAACACATGTCTGTACAGCACAGTACACACACAACACATGTCTGTACAGCACAGTACACATACAACACATGTCTGTACAGCACAGTACACACACAACACATATATGTACAGCACAGTACACACACAACACATGTCTGTACAGCACAGTACACACACAACATGTCTGTACAGCACAGTACACACACAACACATGTCTTACAGCATAGTACACACACAACACATGTCTGTACAGCACAGTACACACACAACATATGTCTGTACAGCACAGTACACACACAACAAATGTCTGTAAAGCACAATACACATACAACACATGTTTGTATAGCACAGTACACATACAACACATGTCTGTACAGCACAGTACACACACAACACATGTATGTACTGCAAAGTACACATACAACATGTCTGTACAACACAGTACACACACAACACATGTCTGTGCAGCTCAGTACACATACAACACATGTCTGTACAGCACAGTACACACACAACACATGTCTGTACAGCACAGTACACACACAACACATGTCTGTATAACACAGTACACACACAACACATGTCTTACAGCATAGTACACACACAACACATGTCTTACAGCACAGTACACACACAACACATGTATGTACAGCACAGTACACACACAACACATTTCTATACAGCACAGTACACACACAACACATGTCTATACAGCACAGTACACACACAACACATGTCTGTACAGCACAGTACACACACACAACACATGTCTGTTCAGCACAATACACATACAACACATGTTTGTACAGCACAGTACACATACAACACATGTCTGTACAGCACAGTACACACACAACACATGTATGTACAGCAGAGTACACACAACACGTCTGTAAAGCACAGTACACACACAACACATGTTTGTACAGCACAGTACACACATAACACATGTCTGTATAGCACAGTACACACACACAACACATGTCTTACAGCATAGTACACACACAACACATGTCTGTACAGCACAGTACACACACAACAAATGTCTGTACAGCACAGTACACACACAACATGTCTTACAGCATAGTACACACACAACACATGTCTTACAGCACAGTACACACACAACACATGTATGTACAGCACAGTACACACACAACACATGTCTATACAGCACAGTACACACACAACACATGTCTGTACAGCACAGTACACACACACAACACATGTCTGTACAGCACAATACACATACAACACATGTTTGTACAGCACTGTACACATACAACACGTCTGTACAGCACAATACACATACAACACATGTCTGTACAGCACATTACACACACAACACATGTCTGTACAGCACAGTACACACACAACACATGTCTATATAGCACAGTACACACACAACACATGTCTAATAAACACAGGCTACTATAAGACACATATATACCACAGTAGATATATTCAACACATGTCTGTACACAATACACATACAATGTCTGTAATAACAGAGTACACACACAACACATGTATACATCATAGTAATAAGACATGTCCAGAGAATGCCTCACATACACATGTCTCTCTTTACATTGCACATAACAACGTATACCTACACAGTGCCAGTAACATAATATAAACACATGTCTGCAGAACACAGTACAACATATGTATGTACAGCACAGTACATATAAATACACGTATGTACAGCACAGAGCACATACAACACATCTGTGCAGCACAGAGAGCACATACAACATATGTCTGTACAGCAAAGTACACATACAAAACATGTCTGTACAGCACAATACACATACAACACATCTGTGCAGCACAGAGAACACATACAACACATGTATGTACAGCACTGTACACATACAACACATGTCTGTACAGCACAGTACACATACTACACATGTTTGTACAGCACAGTACACATACAACACATGTTTGTGCAGCACAATACACACACAACACATGTCTGTACAGCACAGTTCACACACAACACATGACTGTACAGCACAGTGCACATACAACACATGTCTGTACAGAACAGTACACACACACAACACATGTCTGTACAGCACAGTACACACACAACACATGTATGTACAGCACAGTGCACATACAACACATGTCTCTACAGCACAGTACACACACGCACAACACAAATCTGTACAGCACAGTACACATACAACATGTATGTACAGCACAGTACACACACAACACATGTCTGTATAGCACAGTACACACACACAACACATGTCTTACAGCATAGTACACACAAAACACATGTCTGTACAGCACAGTACACACACAACACATGTCTGTACAGCACAGTACACACACAACACATGTCTGTACAGCACAGTACACACACAACATGTCTGTACAGCACAGTACACACACAACACATGTCTTACAGCATAGTACACACACAACACATGTCTGTACAGCACAGTACACACACAACACATGTCTGTACAGCACAGTACACACACAACAAATGTCTGTACAGCACAATACACATACAACACATGTTTGTATAGCACAGTACACATACAACACATGTCTGTACAGCACAGTACACACACAACACATGTATGTACAGCACAGTACACACACAACACATGTCTGTACAGCACAGTACACACACACCATGTCTGTACAGCACAGTACACACACAACACATGTCTTACAGCATAGTACACACACAACACATGTCTGTACAGCACAGTACACACACAACATATGTCTGTACAGCACAGTACACACACAACAAATGTCTGTACAGCACAATACACATACAACACATGTTTGTATAGCACAGTACACATACAACACATGTCTGTACAGCACAGTACACACACAACACATGTATGTACAGCAGAGTACACACAACACGTCTGTAAAGCACAGTACACACACAACACATGTTTGTACAGCACAGTACACACACAACACATATCTGCACAACACAGTACACATAAGACACATATACCACAGTACACATACAACACATGTCTGTACAGCACAATACACATACAATGTCTGTACAACAGAGTACACACACAACACATGTATGTACATCACAGTACACATACAACACATGTCTGTAGAGAACAGTTCACATACAACATGTCTCTACAGCACAGTACATACAACGTATGTCTACACAGCACAGTACATATAAACACATGTCTGTAGAACACAGTACAACATATGTATGTACAGCACAGTACATATAAATACACGTATGTACAGCACAGAGCACATACAACACATCTGTGCAGCACAGAGAGCACATACAACATATGTCTGTTCAGCAAAGTACACATACAAAACATGTCTGTACAGCACAATACACATACAACACATCTGTGCAGCACAGAGAACACATACAACACATGTATGTACAGCACTGTACACATACAACACATGTCTGTACAGCACAGTACACATACTACACATGTTTGTACAGCACAGTACACATACAACACATGTTTGTGCAGCACAATACACACACAACACATGTCTGTACAGCACAGTTCACACACAACACATGTCTGTACAGCACAGTGCACATACAACACATGTCTGTACAGCAAAGTACACATACAAAACATGTCTGTACAGCACAGTACACACACAACACATGTATGTACAGCACAGTGCACATACAACACATGTCTCTACAGCACAGTACACACACGCACAACACAAATCTGTACAGCACAGTACACATACAACATGTCTGTACAGCACAGTACACACACAACACATGTCTGTATAGCACAGTACACACACACAACACATGTCTTACAGCATAGTACACACACAACACATGTCTGTACAGCACAGTACACACACAACACATGTCTGTACAGCACAGTACACACACAACACATGTCTGTACAGCACAGTACACACACAACATGTCTTACAGCATAGTACACACACAACACATGTCTTACAGCACAGTACACACACAACACATGTATGTACAGCACAGTACACACACAACACATGTCTATACAGCACAGTACACACACAACACATGTCTGTACAGCACAGTACACACACACAACACATGTCTGTACAGCACAATACACATACAACACATGTTTGTACAGCACAGTACACATACAACACATGTCTGTACAGCACAGTACACACACAACACATGTATGTACAGCAGAGTACACACAACACGTCTGTAAAGCACAGTACACACACAACACATGTTTGTACAGTACCGTACACACACAACACATGTCTGCAAAACACAGTACACATAAGACACATATACCACAGTACACATTCAACACATGTCTGTACAGCACAATACACATACAATGTCTGTACAACAGAGTACACACACAACACATGTATGTACATCACAGTACACATACAACACATGTCTGTAGAGAACAGTTCACATACAACATGTCTCTACAGCACAGTACATACAACGTATGTCTACACAGCACAGTACATATAAACACATGTCTGCAGAACACAGTACAACATATGTATGTACAGCACAGTACATATAAATACACGTATGTACAGCACAGAGCACATACAACACATCTGTGCAGCACAGAGAGCACATACAACATATGTCTGTACAGCAAAGTACACATACAAAACATGTCTGTACAGCACAATACACATACAACACATCTGTGCAGCACAGAGAACACATACAACACATGTATGTACAGCACTGTACACATACAACACATGTCTGTACAGCACAGTACACATACTACACATGTTTGTACAGCACAGTACACATACAACACATGTTTGTGCAGCACAATACACACACAACACATGTCTGTACAGCACAGTTCACACACAACACATGCCTGTACAGCACAGTGCACATACAACACATGTCTGTACAGAACAGTACACACACACAACACATGTCTGTACAGAACAGTACACACACACAACACATGTCTGTACAGCACAGTACACACACAACACATGTATGTACAGCACAGTGCACATACAACACATGTCTCTACAGCACAGTACACACACGCACAACACAAATCTGTACAGCACAGTACACATACAACATGTCTGTACAGCACAGTACACACACAACACATGTCTGTATAGCACAGTACACACACACAACACATGTCTTACCACATAGTACACACACAACACATGTCTGTACAGCACAGTACACACACAACACATGTCTGTACAGCACAGTACACACACAACACATGTATGTACAGCACAGTACACACACAACATGTATGTACAGCACAGTACACACACAACACATGTCTTAAAGCATAGTACACACACAACACATGTCTGTACAGCACAGTACACACACAACACATGTCTGTACAGCACAGTACACACACAACAAATGTCTGTACAGCACAATACACATACAACACATGTTTGTATAGCACAGTACACATACAACACATGTCTGTACAGCACAGTACACACACAACACATGTATGTACAGCACAGTACACACACAACACATGTCTGTACAGCACAGTACACACACAACATGTCTGTACAGCACAGTACACACACAACACATGTCTTACAGCATAGTACACACACAACACATGTCTGTACAGCACAGTACACACACAACATATGTCTGTACAGCACAGTACACACACAACAAATGTCTGTACAGCACAATACACATACAACACATGTTTGTATAGCACAGTACACATATAACACATGTCTGTACAGCACAGTACACACACAACACATGTATGTACTGCACAGTACACATACAACATGTCTATACAACACAGTACACACACAACACATGTCTGTACAGCTCAGTACACATACAACACATGTCTGTACAGCACAGTACACACACAACACATGTCTGTACAGCACAGTACACACACAACACATGTCTGTATAACACAGTACACACACAACACATGTCTTACAGCATAGTACACACACAACACATGTCTTACAGCACAGTACACACACAACACATGTATGTACAGCACAGTACACACACAACACATGTCTATACAGCACAGTACACACACAACACATGTCTATACAGCACAGTACACACACAACACATGTCTGTACAGCACAGTACACACACAACACATGTCTGTACAGCACAATACACATACAACACATGTTTGTACAGCACAGTACACATACAACACATGTCTGTACAGCACAGTACACACACAACACATGTATGTACAGCAGAGTACACACAACACGTCTGTAAAGCACAGTACACACACAACACATGTTTGTACAGCACAGTACACACACAACACATATCTGCACAACACAGTACACATAAGACACATATACCACAGTACACATACAACACATGTCTGTACAGCACAATACACATACAATGTCTGTACAACAGAGTACACACACAACACATGTATGTACATCACAGTACACATACAACACATGTCTGTAGAGAACAGTTCACATACAACATGTCTCTACAGCACAGTACATACAACGTATGTCTACACAGCACAGTACATATAAACACATGTCTGTAGAACACAGTACAACATATGTATGTACAGCACAGTACATATAAATACACGTATGTACAGCACAGAGCACATACAACACATCTGTGCAGCACAGAGAGCACATACAAAATATGTCTGTTCAGCAAAGTACACATACAAAACATGTCTGTACAGCACAATACACATACAACATATCTGTGCAGCAGAGAACACATACAACACATGTATGTACAGCACTGTACACATACAACACATGTCTGTACAGCACAGTACACATACTACACATGTTTGTACAGCACAGTACACATACAACACATGTTTGTGCAGCACAATACACACACAACACATGTCTGTACAGCACAGTTCACACACAACACATGTCTGTACAGCACAGTGCACATACAACACATGTCTGTACAGAACAGTACACACACACAACACATGTCTGTACAGCACAGTACACACACAACACATGTCTGTACAGCACAGTGCACATACAACACATGTCTCTACAGCACAGTACACAGACACACAACACATATCTGTACAGCACAGTACACATACAACATGTCTGTACAGCACAGTACACACACAACACATGTCTGTATAGCACAGTACACACACAACACATGTCTTACAGCATAGTACACACACAACACATGTCTGTACAGCACAGTACACATACAACATATGTTTGTACAGCACAGTACACATACAACATGTCTGTACAGCACAGTACACACACAACACATGTCTGTATAGCACAGTACACACACAACACATGTCTTACAGCATAGTACACACACAACACATGTCTGTACAGCACAGTACACACACAACACATGTCTGTACAGCACAGTACACACACAACACATGTATGTACAGCACAGTACACACACAACACATGTCTGTAAAGCACAGTACACACACACAACACATGTCTGTACAGCACAGTACACACACAACACATGTCTGTACAGCACAGTACACACACAACACATGTCTTACAGCATAGTACACACACAACACATGTCTGTACAGCACAGTACACACACAACACATGTCTGTACAGCACAGTACACACACAACAAATGTATGTACAGCACAATACACATACAACACATGTTTGTATAGCACAGTACACACACAACACATGTATGTACAGCACAGTACACATACAACACATGTCTGTACAGCACAGTTCACACACAACACATGTTTGTACAGCACAGTACACACACAACACATGTCTGCACAACACAGTACACTTAAGACACATACACCACAGTACACATACAACACATGTCTGTACAGCACAATACACGTACAATGTCTGTACAACAGAGTACACACACACAACACATGTATGTACATCACAGCACACATACAACACATGCCTGTACAGAACAGTTCACATACAACATGCCTGTACAGCACAGTACATACAACGTATGTCTACACAGCACAGTACATATAAACACATGTCTGTACAACACAGTACAACATATGTATGTACAGCACATTACATATAAATACACGTATGTACAGCACAGAGCACATACAACACATCTGTGCAGCACAGAGAGCACATACAACACATGTCTGTACAGCACAGTACACATACAACAGATGTCTGTACCGCACTGTACACATACAACAGATGTCTGTACCGCACTGTACACATACAACACGTCTGAACAGCACAGTACATACAACATATATCTGTACAGTACAGTACAGTACACATGTCGCACATAATGTAGATATCTGGTCTAACGCATAATGGTATCATTAGCAAAACGTCTACCACAGTCTAAAAAAAAAAAAGAATTTGTATATAATTTATTTCTTTGTACAATAATTAACAAATTATTGAATAAACACTGCATGAAGATAAGTTACATTCCATGTTCAAAGACAGGCATCAGACCAACACAAAACTCACTTCTTTGGGCATATGACGGTTCAGTTATTGTCGTTTAATTAAGTGTCTAACTTTTTTAGATTTACTGTTTAAATCAGTTTTAAACAATTCTATGTAAAGCAACCAAGAGCATTTTTTTGTAGATTTGGATACTATGCAAATTTCGACCGTTTATGGTTATAATTGTCTTTGAGGTATTTATGCCTCATCTCTGCCAGCGTGCTCTGCTGCGCCCAGCCTCTGTACCTGAGATGCGGTTGGCATCAGCTGCTTTCGGGTTATCTGACTTGATGAATCCCATCTCATGCAGGAACTGGGCAAACTGACGTCTCATGTCCTGTAACATCTAAACACAACACAGGAGGTACACAACTGACATAAGACATTCTTCTTCCAACAAATGCCCACAATCATTTGGTTGATTATTCTGGCATTGGGAGTTTAGATAATGGGATCCCAGCTCAGTGAGTACACAACAGGTTTCTTCCATTTCCCTGAGTGGGATCTTTTACTTCCCCTGGCATAGACACCAGATAGAAGGGACCAACACAGGCAACGTTGGGTGAACAAAATTGAACAAGTTTCGACTCGATGGCCAATACCAGTCCGGACCCACCGACTAATCGGCACCAGGATTTGTACCCTGGTTCCTCTGATTGACAATCCGGCACCCTAACCACTTGACCACCATGCCCCATATTCACAGCAGACATTGTCTTCAAAAGGAAAGCAGTACATTATTTATTCTAATGTATACTGTCTGTGACATTGTTTTTAATAAGTCCGAAACAGTATTTGCAATTTGAATGTTGCACCTGCAAATTGTAAAAAGTGCTAAGGTAACACTCAGATGCTAAACAACCTCTGTTGGCAATATTGTGAAGGCCAGATTCCTTTGATGATTGGCACAACTGCGAGGTTCCCACGTTCAAGACAACAGATAACTTGTAGATTTCAAGAGATCAACACATCGACTAAACTACACTGATGCTGGAAACTTACCCTGAGAGTGCTGGCAGACAGGAAGTGTTCCCAGCAGTACTATCCCGCTGTCCCCCGGTCCTTCACTGTCTCCCAACCCTGGCAACAGTCTCATGATCACTCAGTTCGCATCAACAACATTCATGTAATTCATGACACTTTGATACAAATCAATAGACTAGGTGAACTGTTCCATTCCTGAAACTGAAATAGCTGTGTAGTTTACACGTAAAACTCAGATATGTATCACTTACAGTAGTTGTATGGTTTACAATGGAAAAAAAACAAATATTATTATCTGTTTACAACTGAAAACTTAATATTTGTATAAAGTACATCTAACATTCAAATAGTTGTATAGTTTACAACCACCAATCAGACAGCGTTATAGTTTATAATTGAAACAAACAAATGCATAGTTTACAACTTACAAGTATGTAGTTTACTGGCATGCAGCTAGCCTGGCACTGACCTCATAGGCATTGATGAGCATCAGGTGGTCACAGCGAGAGTCTCCAGCCAACTCCTGCCGGTTCTGGTCAGCCAACCTCTCTTTATCCTGAAACAGCCAACTCACATTGACCACAATGAACTCACAATGACCACAACACCATGCATGTGGGTCATTTGAACTGACTGGGGTATATACATACCATTGGGTATGTACTGATCATGGTGCGTGTACTGACCATAGGGTGTAGTGAACATGGAGTGTGTAGTGACCATAGGGTGTGTACTGACCAAGTGGTGTACTTACCATGGGCGTGTACCGACCATGAGCGTGTATTGACCATGGGCGTGTACTGACCATAGGGCATGTACTGACCATGGGGCGTGTAATGACCATGGTGAATGTACTGACCATGGTGTATGTATTGACCATGGGGTGTGTACACAGCAACTATTTGTATATGGCACTTAATACTCGTCTCCTAGACCCATATCTCAAAGTTGTATATATGTAATTTTATATTTATACTTTTACATACTCACATGTTGAGTGATATGTATACTGGTCAAAGAAAGTATATCTGTTGGGCAAACACTTATCGATACAATGGATTGATAATTACTCATCAGGCAGACACTGGTTGACATGGTTTGACAGTTACTCACCAGGTGGACAAGGGTTAAGATGATGGTTTGACAGTTACTCACCAGGTGGACGAGGGTTGAGATGATGTTTGATAGTTACTCACCAGGTGGAAGAGGGTTGAGATGATGGTTTGACAGTTACTCACCAGGTGGACGAGGGTTGAGATGATGTTTGACGGTTACTCACCAGGTGGACGAGGGTTGAGATGATGGTTTGACAGTTACTCACCAGGTGGACGAGGGTTGAGATGATGGTTTGACAGTTACTCACCAGGTGGACGAGGGTTGAGATGATGATTCGACAGTTACTCACCAGGTGGATGAGGGTTGAGATTGCGTGATGTAGGGCTTCCATGCTGGGCGGTTGCATTGCCTTGCCTACAAATGTCTCTATACGTCCCAGCTTCAACATCTGTGACAAAAATAAAATGGCTAAAAACACACACAGGATGTCATTGCATATATTCTGGGATGGTGACTAAACATAGAAAATATTCATGAATATTTGAGTAAAATATTAATTATGACCATATGGTGCAAATGTTTTAAGACAGTTTCTTATCATCTTATATTTCCTTGATAATAATATCAAATATTGTACAATTTCTCTATGAGGTATTTAATGTGTTTCTAATTACACCATCCTATGTGTGAAATAACATGTTACGATGTGCTGACCTTGATCTGTAGACAGAGTTCCTTCAATCGTGTCCTGAGGGTCTCTGGCAGTTGGTAGTCAGAGAAGTGCCGACTGTGATACTCTGTGTACAAGTGATAACAGATGTCTGGCTATACCCTAAAAGGAAAGACTCACGGGTTGATATGTGTAACCTGCAAAGTGAGTACTTATCATGATCTTTAAAATGATACCTTAGTTGTTGAAATATCTTCAGTAGTTTTTGATTTATTTCAAAATTGAAGCAAAATTTTAAAAAGTGACATTTTGAAAAATGAGGTGATTTTGGCTTACCAGGGTATATCGTCTATGGTTTCTTGATGTGTTTGTTCTTAAATATAGGCATTTTATTAGTTTGTGATTATTTGTTGAGGAAAATAAACCAGACATTGAAAGATGAGATTATTAAACATACATTTCTGCCAAAATCACAAAATTGATGGGACATGACCCAGACAGATAGTTTTGGTTCGTGGGCAGTTTAAACACCATCACTACATCTCTGTGAAGCATTCAGCCACACCGCAACTACTGCATAAAGATCATCCATATACAAGTACCTCTATATTCAGGTACTCATTTATATAACTGAATGAATTGAGGCAATGTGGAATGGAAAAAATTGCCCAAGCTTGGACATGGCAGCAAGAGGATTCAAAATTGTTTTCTCTCGATTGAGTCTGCTGTTCTAACCACTGCACTATGACACCCCAAGAGGTCCCTTGCTATCAGAGTACATGTGGCCTGACTCATCTTCCAGCCCGGCCCCGATGGCCCGACTCACCCACTCAGACTTCATGGTTGCGATGTTGTTGGCCGGGTCAAAGTTCTTCATCTTGATCTTACCCCCATCAACAACATAGACAACATCATCTACTGTGATACTGCAAGAGACAAACAGAATGGCTAAATTCAACACAAGTGACATTGATGTCCACCAGCCATGCCTTAGGTGAGGTTACAGGTTGAACATCCCACCATCCCATTTACTCTGGCCTTTCATTGACCACTATCAGAAAGATTATAATCTGATTTATGTATCCAATATGTCATGGTTTGCCTGTCACAATCAACATTTTACGCGTGACCTCCATCAAGCTTAGCCATGCCAACAATGTTAGTAATGGGTATATACATATGAATTAAACTACAATTGTTGCATGACATCTCATAAATCAGACGTTCCCACCGTTGTCACTTCAAAAACAGTCAGCTGTGCATGTGTGCGTGCGTGCGTGCGTGCATGTGTGCGTGTGTGTGTCTGTGTGTGTAAAGTGTGTGATATTCATACACCCACAGGATAAACACTGGAGCTGAAAACTACATTGGTCACATTTTTGGTGTCATCGAGATAGTTTGTTTACGCAAATGCATATACGACAAACCCATATACATGCACATACTCATGCATACACATATATACAGTGTAGTAAAAGTTGTTAATGTAAATATAACTACCTCTATGCAGGGCGATGTCTCTACACAGTACATCATTCAGTGCCTTGATGTCACCAGCTCCAGGCAAGAACACAAGAATGTCTCCATCCTACAGTGTTAACAAGTCACACACAGTGTCAACAACAGTGTCAACAACACAGTGTTAACAACACAATCTCAACAACAGATGGTCCCACAGATTGTGTAAACATGAAATACTCTCACAAACAATAAACAATTCTAGAGGGAGCAAAAATTAAGTAGTCCCACAGACAATGTAAAATTTACATCATTACACAGAGAGGATACATATTCAACACTAACATCATAGTGCCTGTAGTTTATTTTACATGCAGTGGTTGGCTTCATTGTAATGATTTATTTATATTAACTTACATAACATGAAGAATGAATTTATTTGATAATCGTTGATTAGAATGAAATGTTTCGTGACATTTAATGAAGACGTGTAAGTATGGAAGAGTGACACTAGAGCTGGTACAATATATTTTGCATAATTTACTTTAAAAACACTTTAACACAGCTAGGTGTCCTGCGTGGAACTGACCGGCTTATTCTGGACAATGTACTGGACAAGTGCTGCGGCCAGGTCAATGTCCACCTTGTCGTCAGCCACTGATTGCAGGACATTGAGCGTGCGAGGAGAATACCTGCACACACATCTTGACACAGGACAATATCAGGATCAATACAACGGTAAGTTCTTACATACAGCCTGTAGCATGATATCAAATGTTCAGTTCTGATCAAAGCACTTTACACTTTACCCCCTTGCAGACAGGTCCATTCCAATACCAACTCAACTCTCTGGGAAGCATTCAGCCATGTTGTAATTACTGCATGAAAACTATTCAGTTACATATATATCCAATGCTGTGTATAGCTAGGTACTAGTTTATAATCCATCTCATAGCTGGTGGAACTGCCACAATGTTAGCAGAATGATTCTGAAACAATACATGTCATCCAAAGAGGTTGTCTACGTATACCTAGATTATCACAATCCTAGTCCCTGTTTTTCCCTGGCACTCCTCACCAGCCACGTATGCTGTCGATCCACAGTTCGTACTCTCATCTCTTCTCCATCAACTCGCACTTCTTATGGCCATGCATTTTGCGTGGGAATCTGTAGTCCAGTGGCAGGTCGTAGTTGCACACCAACACGTAGGGAAGAAGACAACCCAAAGAAAACACATGCTGCACTCTTCTTTTTGTGTGCATATTATCATACTTTTAGAGCCGCTTCTATAAATGAATACATTTAAAGTAGTTTTACAATATTTTAGTATATTTATTTGTTAGCAGTTTTATCTTTTTATACTTTTTCTTGTATGACTAATGCTTTTAACATGTTTATTTTGTTAACATTTCCGTTATGTAAAGTACTACTATGAATGTATGCAAAGTGCCCAAGAGCAATTTTGATTAATCGAGCATTATATAAATACCTTTATTATAATTATTCTTTAGCTAAAGCACTGAACATCTGCAAATTGTAATAATTTCAGCTGGATTTACTTAACATAATGACAATACTTCTACAGGACTGATCAAGATAATACAAACTTTTGACTGTTGTATCAACATATGTAAAATAATGCGTACAAGAACCACATGGCAGCATGCACATATTATCACTTCCACTTGTATGATCCTTTCAATTATCCACCAACTTTGCCCTGTATGACAGAAATTAATACTGATGGTGAAAAGTGACATACCCAATAGTTTCAACATCTTCCAAGAGGAATTCTTCCACAGGGAATGTATAGCCTGGGATGTTCATCATCCGACCGTCTCCTGGAAGACAGGGACCATCTCATCACCTCCACAGTTACACTCACTTATCTCACACAAGACAGCAACAAACACGCCAACAGTTTGCTCTGAATACATGAAATAGTCGTTGGCAGCCTCTGGGAAGTAAGCTAAAATATATTTTGATTGAGATGTCCCCCGCTCTATGCCAACATTGAAATTAGCAATAATGTTATTACTAGCAGGAGATGTAAGTTTCAATCCTGGGCCAGCTGTTAGATGAAACATTCGGGTGGCCACTATAAACATTCAATCTGTACAAGATAAGACAGCCTCAACATTCTTGCTGTAACTGAGACCTGGCTCAGACCACATGATACACCTGCGTGCATTGTTGACGTTTCCCCTTCTGGTTACACCTTTCACCATTGACCATGTTTAGCCGATCGTGGAGGTGATGTTGGCTTTCTAATATCACAGCAGTTCAAAGTTAAATTACATTCCAACCCTGAATACTCCAGTTTTGAGTCCATCTGTGCTGAAAGTTCAGATTCTTCTTTCTCCGCATACTTGGTTTGTATTTATCGCCCTCCAGGACATCTGGCAAATTTCTTTGAAGACTTTCAGGATATTTGGGAAAAACTGGCAATTATTCATTCAGAATTTTACATTCTTGGTGATTTTAATCTTCATTTGGATATACCTTCTACAACTACAACTATGTTTGATGATATTCTGGCATCGTTGGATTTGAAACAACATGTTACCTTTTCGACACATATACATGGCCATTGGCTTGACCTCTTGATAACCCATTCAACTTGTAATAATATCCAAGTACCTACTGTTTCAGATCGGTTATCAGACCACCACACTGTCATTATTAATGTTTCTATAACCCCATTAGAGTCGAAACACAATATGTCTTACAGAGCCATTCACAGGATTGACATTACAGCTTTAATGGCTGATATCCTTATATCCAACCTTATCACAGATCAAAAAAAAAATCAATCTGAATTATATAAACAGTACTGTCAAGTACTCAATGCATTACTTAACAAACATGCACCTATAAAATCCAAATGTGTGTCAGAAAGGTCACTGGCTCCATGGATGACTTCCAAAATTAAACTATCTAAAAGGCGTCATTGTTATTTAGAGTGTGTATGGCGCAAATCGCACTAGCCATTAGATAGATCGCGCTATTCTAAGCAATGTCACCTCTGTAACAGACAAATGGCTAAAGCTAAATCAGATTATTTTACAAATATGGGCATAAATAAGTCTGATAACCCGCGTCAGTTATGGAACTGCATCAATAACATTCTACACAGACGGCCTACTCCATTGCTACCTGATCATGTATCAATTAATTATGTATGTGATTCGTTCTCTAGTCACTTTAAGAATAAAATCAGTATTATTCGTTCTGCTTTCCCACTTCATAATTTAAGTAATGTCAGTGTGGACTTGTGAGTAAATTCTCTACTTGTATCATTTGAACTTGCAACAGTTGTTGAAATAATTATGTCCCCCCAAATAAATCTTGTGCACTTGATCCATTTCCAACAATACCGCTAAAAGCATGTCTCGATACACTAATTGGACCTATAACAAATATTATAAATGCATCACTTTGCTCTAGGTGTTTTCCTGATGATTTCAAATACACCCATGGCACACCACTTCTTAAGAAGTCATCTCTGCCTAAACAAGATCTAAACAGTTATAGACCTATTTCTAACATCAGCTTTATTTCCAAAATACTAGAAAAGGTTGTAACAAGTCGTCTAAAGTTTCACATTAGCACATATGTCTTAACTAATGTGTCACAATCAGCATATAGACAGTTTCATTCAACAGAGACTGCCCTCTTAAAGGTTCATAATGACATTAACTTGAACATTAATAATGGTAAAGTGACTGCACTTAAGGCAGCGATACACGGTATGATTGTCTCGGAAGAAACCGTCCGATTCACGTAAACGATGAAATCGTATTGTGTAGCAGTCCGGCCGAGTCAATTGCATCCGAGTCACTCGGATGAAATATTTTTAGAGCAGGTTCTATTTTTCGTACGATTCCATCGGACGTTCGGTGATATTTACCAATCAGAGAACAGCAACAAGGCTTAACTTCGACCTCCTTCAATTAAATGGTCGCCGATGACTTCGGTAAAACCTCACCTTAAATATTTGTCGAGCTATATAAAAAAAGATTCGTCGTGGAACGTGGCGAACCCAATTTACAATTACAGAAGCAACGGTTACGGATCGTCTGAAAGTTCTCGAGGATGACGCAAGTTTCAAAAAATTTAAGATTATAATGCAGAACATCTGTCACTGTCAGAATTGTCAACGCCAACTGAGTCAGAAATGACAGAACGTCAGAAATAATGGCATTTTTAAAAACGTCATTTTCGTGTTTGACATTCGACTTCGTATTAAATTATACGCCTATTGCGTGTCCCATTTTTTGTGCTTGTGGGCCTTGGACTTAGTATTAAGTCATTTTTTCTCTTCCGTTAGCCAGCTTCAGTGAAAGTATATGTTGAATTGGCAGCTACAATTTCTAATAATAAACCTGGTTGGCTGTCACCATCCAGTCAAACGTTGTTGATTTGAGAAAAACGACACTATATCAAGATGCCACGGAATTTTGCGACGTATGAATTTTGCAAACTGGTAAACTTTATAGTTCATTTGTTCTCTTTCACGCGTAGAATGGAAACACTTATAATATTTACTGGTTGTGTTAGCGTTTCTGTTACCAGTGTGAAAATGTTTATAAACAAATATTGACATCTAGGCATTGGCTAGTACTAGAAAGGGGTTGGGTAGATGACACATTGTTGAAAATTATGCCTGTGCCTGTGGTGTCCTTGTCAATATGCTATCTGGATCTTCACTCTTGTTGACATGTTGATGTAGTAGACAATCTTGTAATATTTTGTTAAAACAATATTCAACCATTTGTTTGCACTCAAACGGTGAAGTAATTGCTAATTTAGGGTTAAGATTATTGCTAAGTCAGTTTTTTGAAGGCACAACATTTTGTGAGATTTGTGATTAGATCCACATAAATGTGCATATCTTTTTAATAAAAAATGTGTACTGAACATACAAGTGATTTTGTTTGCCTTCTTGTTTTCAGAAAAGGTGAACATGACCAAGATTACAATCAACATCATGCAGTATATCTTGCATGAAGACTTTGTGTCATCGATTCAAGCCAAAAGGATTGAATTTACTGTGAACAGTTATTTATGTATTGTGACAAATTTGAAATATATTATTATGCGATGCTATGTTTAAAAAAAAAATAATGTAACATTATTTTTTAAGCTGTGGATTATGTATGATTCTGTAGACGTTTCTAGCATTAACATGACTTTGTAATATTAAACTGTTATTGTATGAATTCTCATGATAAGGATCACACTGGAACTTATATATATATATATATATATAATGTTCCTTGTGTCAATGATTGTACATTATAGTTCAAGTCAGAATGGGTGTTTCACAGTAGTTCCTCTTAACTAAGCGGATGTTTGTTATATTAGGCATCCTAACAGTCATGGTGGGAGTCCATTGTTCCTACCACTTTGGTGCAGACTACCTGGTAATGTGTTGAAGGATGAATGAAAGTGTCAGTTCATGTGTAAAACTGGGTCAGTCCCTGTGATACTTCATTCTGTGATATGTTGTGCATCAAGAGGAATTTTTAAAATTGTTCTCCTTTATTATTACCCACTTACATTAATATTTTATTTCACATTTTCAAATATTGTAACTGTTTTACACATTATTGCTAAATGCTTTATGTATTGCAACTATTTGTTTTACCACTATTAACTACACTTTGTGTAGGAATAGTCTTCGTGTGCCCAGTAATTGCAGAGTGGCCACATAAATAGTTTGGGCCTTTCCTAGGAAAACCATAATTGAAAGTAGGCTGTGTTACCGAGGTGACCATAAAGAGAGGTTTGCATTGTGTTAACCCATATTGGAATACAATAACAAATAAAATTTGGTCATCAAACTGTAACCCTCCTGAGACATTTATTCCTGAGACAAATATGTACGATGTGCCTCCTTGTTGTTGTGGTTTCACTTTTAATATGGTGTTGTCCTACACCCAATATTTGAAGGTATGGCATCTATTGAACATTGCTTTAAAACAGTTTACTGTAAGTGCATTTATTGTGTAATAAAATATGTGATGCATCGTAGTGTTGTCTTATTTGTTTGTACTATAGTTGAAAAAATAAAAATTCAATGAATTAATAATGAACCAACATTAAATATATATGTATATTCATGTAGATATATATACGTATTGTTCAAATAAATAATAAAAATTTCATCTACATGTGGACCAGCAATTGCGAATATAATCATATACATACATATATATATATGGTCGATTCTCACAGAAGTGCAGCACTTTATAACATCACTTGCTTGCTTGCATTGTTCCCAGCCTTTGCTACCATAAATAGACATGTTGGGGAACCCTACCAACAAATTGGCCACCTTAATTCCTACTACTGTCGTAATAGCAGTGGGTCAAAGTTGGAAGTGATAATTCCAAAATAACCATACGAATGTACGAATGCACATATTTTGCATTGTATACGTTCCAGGGTCCAATAATCTGTTTTATATTTGACAGTTCTGCTTGTTTGCAAGTATGCTGAACATATTACTGCATCTGTGAGAAAAATTATTTTTGGTGTTGAGACCATACGTATATATATATATATATATATATATATGTATGGTCTCAACACCAAGAATAATTTTATATATTATTATATATATATTTGCTCCCTCTTAGTGTTAGATCAGTTGAATATATTACAGTTGAATTATATAATTATTTTTGTCACTACACAATAAAGATAAAAACATGGATGTTTTCAACCTTGATCGAGCTGAAACCATCCAAAGATTAATGTAAATAACCCTTCACATCAATTTGCTTGTAAGTATTTTATAATAATTATAAAAAATATTAAATAATCATTACTAAACACAATATGCATGACTTAAAATTAACGCTGCCGGCTGAACATGTCATGTAAGTGCATCAGTCTCGTTCTTTAAAACATCTATGTAAAATTGTCTGTATGATATCAAAATAATTAAAATAATAATTATGTCCGTAAGTGATGTTACACCATCGCCCCCTAGAAGTTACACAAAATATCAAACCAACCACTACCCCTCAGGCTTGGGTTCAAATGCAAATGCATTTGAAAAAGTTGCATTTGAACAGGTCTGCCACTGCCAGGGAGTAAAGTGTAAAGCGCTTTGAGCAGTCCTTAGGACTGGGTACTGAACTATATAAGAACTTACCTTTTAATGTTTTACTGACTCTGTCAGCGTGGTGACCAGACCTGGGGCCGAAGTACTCGGTACTCGAGTACATTTTTGAAGTATTCGTACTCATAAAATTTGTGGGTCATGGACTCGTACTCATTGTACTCAGATTTTACGAGTACATCTGAGTACTTTCTCAATATGTGCTTGGTAAAATAAATATATTTTGTTATAAAATGAAACTTTCCTGAAATATTTAAATGTTCAACTATTTTTTAAATACTTTGTTATTTCTGATAGAATACCACCTTATCATCCCTACACATAGCACATCCTCATTCTCTGATAACCATGACTATGATACCCAAACATGGCAACAGGCAGCATCTTTTCCCAGTCAGAAACACCCTGTTGAGCAAACAATAATTGTAGGCTATCAGTTCAGGCCATAAACCTGTTTGTTTAATTAAGCCACCAGGATGTCCATAAAGAGCCAATTAGCAGTTAACCCACCAGTTAGACAGGAAATGCCTTTGATGTAGTCTGGAGACCATGCCACTTAACAGTGGCTGACAGTGCTAACTGCTAAGAACAAGAACTGCCAGTCTTCCTCTGTAGAAGTAAGGTGGCTCAAGTCAGACTGCCTCCTATACTAGTATAATCCCAAGCCAGCAGCCTGGCTATAAAGTCCAAAGGGGATGCTGAGCCTGTTATGTGGACATGAGCTTACCCTCTCAACAACTAGTAGTCTACGATCAGAAAATATAAATGGCAAACTTATAATATCAGCAGATTGCTAATTGTAGAGGTGAATGAATACATCAGTCAGCCATGTACAGATCGTCACAGTGACCCACTGCAGTTCTGAGTTTTCCAAATCTGGCTCAGTTGGTCCCTCACCATCTCAGCATTCCAGTCTCATCAGCCCCAGTTGAAAGGGTATTTAGCATAGCCGAGAAAGTATTCTGCCCTGAACGGTGCAGCCTGAAAGACTCAACCTGTGAACAACTCATGTTCATTTGGTGCAATGACAAACAGATGATAAGTTCATACAATGCCCCTGAAATAAATGCCAATGAAGTTAATTTCATAGTTGATGAAACAGAGGTTGTTTAAGTTTTCCTCATAAAAAATTGATCAATTGCCATTGCATATTCACTTGTGCTGAGTCATATAAATTAGATTAATTAACAATTTTAAAATACATTATTATTTAATATTTTTTTAAATGTACTCGTACTTTTACTCGTGAGAATGTACTCGTACTTATCCATCATCAAAGTACTCGTACTCATGAAAATGTACTCGGCCCCAGGTCTGATGGTGACAAGGCCTAGGGTTAGGGCAGCAAAACATCACCACAACCAAGTACCATGCAGTGGTGAAACAATCGTGATTACTGACGTCTGTCAATCATGATTACTACATATACAAGTAGTGACTTGTGTTATATCTTCCCCTCTACATTCAAGAGCAGAGGTTAAAACATACCTCAGAATGCACCATTTTAAAGCTATTTTTAAAAATATATCCTAAAACCCCCCCTAGCAACGTTTCGCGCTCGCGTAGCCCACCCCTACCATCTCGCCCATTATTTTATCCAGTCCCAGGGGAAACACTGAATTTGATATTCAAAACTAGAAACAATAAATTCATTATATTGGAAAACATTTTGCATTACTAACGCAAACCATGTTACTAACAAGGCGAAATCCTCGCGTGCTCCTATTCTGGGCCCGCTAGCGTCGCGGGCCAAGTCTGTCTGTAGACATGGCCATCCTTGACTTCACCAAAGCATTCGATAAAGTTCCACATAAAAGACTAATCCACAAACTCAAACATTATGGCATCACAGGCCCAATATCATCATGGATAAATAGCTTCCTTACAGGAAGAATTCAACAGGTTGTTATAAATGGATCCAAGTCAACATCAACTCAAGTCATTTCTGGGGTACCACATGGCACAGTACTGGGGCCCCTACTTTTCCTACTTTACATAAATGACCTGCCAGACAATCTTTCCTCAACTGTTCGCCTTTTTGCAGACGACTGCCTGTTATATTCACCGATTAAAACTGACCAAGACACATACGTCCTCCAAAACGATCTGCTCAAACCTGAGAAATGGCAACACACGTGGCTTATGAAATTCAACCCCACTAAATGTTATACAATGACAATAGTCTCAAGAAAACCGACACCAAACCTCTACACCTTCTGCAGACAACAACTTAAATCTGTTGAATCACACTGTTATCTTGGCATACATATATCAAATACATTAAATTGGACAATACAAAGCAACTTAGTCACAAAAAAAGCACAACAGACTTTTGGAATTATTAGAAGAAATTTAAATAAATGCCCAACCCGAATCAAGTCCATAGCCTACACAACCCTTGTCCGCCCTATACTGAATATGCGTCAGCATCATGGGATCCACATTGCCTAAGAAATATCAAACTCATAGAAAGAACCCAGAGACAAGCCGCCAGATTTTGTAACAACAACTATTCTAGAGAGCCAGGAACGGTAACACAACTCCTTAAAGATCTCCAGTGGGACACCCTCCAATCAAGAAGAAAAACCCAGACTTAGCATATTATATAAAATGGAACATAACCTCATAGATATCCCACTAGATCAATACATCAAACGCAACACTAGATGCTCACGTAAACATAATAAACAGTTAGTACAAATCAGGCACTCGACAAACATATTTGGAAACAGCTTTTTCCCAGTCACAATAAGAGTGGAATTCTCTACCTCCAAGCATTGTATCAAGTACATCACTGAATTAATTCCAGATTAGTCTAGCCCAACATGTAAAAAAATAATCCATAAGAGCCACCATGCGCACTGGCGTGATGTGTCCATAGGACATTTTGCCAGTCAAAATACAGATACAGAAGTCTAGGCGGAAAATCTGGACACAGCATAATCTGGGCCCACCACACCGGATCCCCTTGTCAGGCTTGTGGCTTGTCAACTTTTACTCTCACAAACATGTTGTGCGACTTTGTTTCACAAATACTAAGTTAATTAGTTACATTTCACGTGTAGTTTCTAAACAGGTTGACGTATATTATATTACTTACCTGTCAGGCATACATATTTCCAATGTCAATAAACACAATTCCAAATATCCAACGTTATTTGCGACCAATTCCTCGCAAGAACAACGTAATCGACAGCGAATTTACTCAAAAAACGGTGGCGCCACCTCACGGTGTCTGTATTATCGCGTCAACGGCAAAGCCACTAGAGTACTGACCTCACCCGGACAGTTTTTAAAGATCTTTTAGTTGGGCAGCCAAGGAGTATATTTAGAACTCGAGTATGAACATGTTTTTTTGTCGGATTATTGACAAAAGGCGTGTCCAGAAAAAAGGGCCATGAGTGATCAGCTGAGAGCTACACCCAACAGCGTGATCGCGTGTGGTTGTGATTTGAGTAGACAATGCAGTAGTTATTTTATTTTAGTGACTGCTATTGGGTTAAGGTTCATGTAGAGTAAAGTAGTTATTTTAATCTCGCATTTTGTGTGCCTGCTGTAATGTTGAAATTAAAACGTTGAATTGTACTTTTACTCTTACTTCAAGTACTTTTGAAAGTTACTTTTACATCTTACTAAATTAAGTAGGTTTTTTTAAATGTACTTTTACTTTTACTTAAGTAATTTTGAGGTGAATTATTTGTAATTTTACTCAAGTACAAAATAAAAGTAGTTGAGTCAACACTGCGGATTTAAAGCGATACCTAACATAGCTGTTACGGTCGGTGAACAACAATAACTATAATCGTCTTCCGTCCGTGATCTTGGGGTTATATATACGATCAACACCTATAAGTAAGACAAAACACGTAAACATTCCTTATGCCGAACTGAATATTACCACCTCAGAAACATCGGGAGAATCCGTCGATACCTCACCCATTTGTCGCAGCGAAGACACTCGTTCATGCTCTCATAACATCAAGACTTGATTACTTTAATTGCTTACTGCGTGGCTTGCCCGTGAATCAACTTGCGGAAATGCAGCGTCTGCAGAATGCATGCGCGCGTATAATCACTAGAACCAGTCGCCGCTCGCACATCACTTCCGTTCTAAAGGAGCTTCACTGGCGTCCAGTCCATCGTCGAATACAATATAAGATCATGTCACATACCTACCGTGCAGTACACCACCAAGCACCACTATACTTGAGCGAATGCTGTCTATTATTTGTACAGACCAATATGTTCTCTACGATCTGAATCTACAATCTTGGTGACTGTGCTTCGAACTCGAACAGTCGCATATGGAGATACGGAGATCGGACATTCTCCAAAGCAGCGTCGACTTTGTGGAACAGTTTGCTACCATCAGGAACTCTACCAGCTGCATCAGCTTTCAATGGCAGCCAAAAAACCTTCCTATTCGGGCAGGAATATGATTTATGCCTGAACAATACATGTCTTACGGTTTTGATCAATCTCACCTAATAAATTTATTATTATTAATATATTTTATTTTATTCCATGCTCATAATATATCATCTTACTATTATATATATATATATATATATATATTAGGTATAACACCTGTATATTTAAATAACTTTTTAACTATTTAATTCGATATACGATTCTTAGTTAATCTGTTCTTAAATTACTTAACATATTATTTTATGATTTACATGTTTAGTGTAATTGTGAGTGTATTGTAAAGCGCCACAGAGCACTATGTGATTATGGCGCTATACACATTTCGTATTTTATTGTTTATTATTATTATGTCAAAGGCCAGGGGAGCAAATCTTCTCAATTTAATGGCGTTAAATTATGGAATGAATTTCCACTAAACATACATACATACATCCAATTCGGTCTTCAAGCAAATGTTCCTATATACCGCTCTTTAACCAATGCTTAACCAATGCTGCATTATAATCGAATATGACAGGCTGATGCATCCATAATACATGGAGTCGCGATGATGTTCGATTGAACAGGTCCGCCAGGGGTAAAGTGAAAAGCGCTTTGAGCAGTCCTGTGGACTTGATACTGCGCTATATAAGAACTTACCTTTAGTATTAACTTTTATAAAATGCTCTATTAGTATAGTGTAGTTAATGCTTTGTATAAGGATATGACATTAGTCCCAAGCAAAGTACATATGAGAATTCAACCGGTATAACTCCGCTCGTTTCTGCAAGTGAAAATAGCAAATCCCACACGAGTGAGGTTTTCACATTGCGATATGTCAAGTTGACGGTAAAATACCGTTACACGGTTCAAGTTGGTGAAGGTTGGTTCGTTGAGTAACAGCCGTAATGAACCAAGAAGGTGTTTATTGTCACGCCAATATATAATTGTGTCAATGTTTCAATCAAGTTTCACACACACACACACACACACACACACACACACACACACACACACACACACACACACACACACACACACACACACACACACAAACACACACACACAAACACACACACACACACACATTAAGATGTCCCCCATACTATTTATGTCGCAGGAACAGTACATCATCATCATCAACACACACACACACGCACACGCACACACAACACACACACACGCAATCGCACACACTCACATGCACTCACATGTACTCGCACACACACACACATACGCACACACATACGCACGCACGCACACACACACACTAGCACACATTCACACGCACTCGCAAACGCGCGCACACACACGTACGTACGCACGTACACTCTCTCTCTCTCTCTCACACACACACACACAGAAAGTCCTCCTTTCTTGGCAAATTATTATGTACATTTGCCTTTGGTCTGAGCATTGATCGCCAAATGGACCTACTTTCATCTCAATAGCCAGCGTCCCTGGTACACAAGCCTCGCTCACAAATCGTTATACAACTATTCTGAAACTGTGCAAGACTCGGCATCAGATCATGAGTTCGTGCTATGGAGGGCGTGTGCATTTTAATATCACACGCACCATGGTCTGCGAGGATCTGGCGTTCATCCGAATCCACTTTTTTTTTCCCTAACAACAACAAATTCTCTGTCGAATCTACACTCTTCCTCCAACACATCCAACTACTTGGCAATTAGTGGTTACTGTAAGAAATATGCGTAGGTATACATCGGGGGAATGCGGACTAAACCTACAATATTTTTTTACGAATCCCTTCCAAGAAACGAACAACGCGTGCAAATGAAGAAAATCCTGAGAGTTCGGACAAAACGAAACCACGGTCAGAACCTATAACCAAAAACTTACTCTTTGCACCTAGAGAGTGAATTAGTTGAATCTGTCCCCTTGAATTTAGCCTCCGGTACTGGCAGTGAACTAATATCTTCCCTGGTAAACACTGACCTAAAGTACTCATTCAGGTCTTCTGCCATTAGCAATCCCTCTGATATTATATTTTCTTCACTATCTTCTAAAGGACCGACCTTATCTTGAACGTTCGAACATACGCATAAAAACTCTTGCTGTCATGTTTTATATTACTAGCTAGTTGTTGTTCATAGCTTCTCTTTGAATTTGTAATTTCAGCTGTAGCTTGGTTAAGTTCTTCTTTATAACTGTAGTAGTCTTCATCATTTCCAGTACATCTATATGACTTCCACATCATTTGTTTATACTTAATTTTTGTAATGGCTTCTTTCGATAAGTGTTTCTTTTTGGACCGTTTCCCTTGTTTTTTGAAGGGTACACATTTCTCAACTATGCACTTAATTTCACTCTTTAATATATTCCAGCATTCTGTTGCTATCTTATTTCTCAGTGTGTTATTCCAGTCTATCTTTGCTAAATATTTCCTCATGTGCTTATACCTTCCTTTGTGGAAATTGTTCCTATACTGCTTTTTCATTTTCCTTTCTGATTTTACTTTGATGGTAAAATGTATCTGGTTGTGATCACTACCCCCCAGTGGCTCACATATATTGACATTGTCAACTAATTCATTCTGTGAGGACAAAGCACATGTTGAGAAAGGAAAGTATCTTGAACAAAAAACTAAAAACTTGTGGTCCTCACTCCCCACACTCGGTACAGATTTCCATTGTATATGCCTGTGGTTGAAATCCCCCATAATAATACAGTCCCGTTTGCTTACTTCCCTTATAGCGTTTTGTATTTTTTCATTCCCTTCTATGCTTATGTTTGGACTTCGATAAACTAACCCAACTGTTAACGTTGAGTTTCCTGTAACTATGTTACACCAAACAGCTTCTTCGCAATCTGCTTCTCTTTCTAATTTTATTTCATAAGCCTGGATAGATTATTTAATATATAAAATAACTCCACCTCCCTTTCTTCCTATTCTATCTTTCCTAAACATTACATATCCTGTCAGTCCCAATTCGGCATCTGATATATCGGTGGTGGTCCAGGATTCAGTTATACCTATTATATGGGGGTCAATATCTTCTACCATAATGTTTAGTTCATTTCTTTTGTTTACTATACTCCTTGCGTTTAAACAAACACATTTATATCCAGCTTCAGAAGAGTTTTTCACACTGTTCTTTGCTGATTTACTTGTGCTGTCTTTATCTATGCCTCCAGTTTCAGGCTTTTCTGTGAGTCCCCCCTGCGAATCTAGTTTAAATAGATGCAACATGTCCCACTGTCAACCGATCGCAGCAGGTTCTCTGAGAAAACTGCTGCCCCCTTTCCACTAAGATGGAGGCCATCTCTCATGTACATATCTTCCCTCCCAACAAAGTATATCCATAAATCTGTGAATCCCACCCCCTCTTCTTCACACATCTGCTCAACTAGTGCGTTGATCGCCATCCTCTTGCAGTTTCTATACGTTGCCCCCCTTCCTCCCATTACTGGCAAAATTCCTGACAGAATTATTTGTTCCACTCTTGTCTTCTTTAGTTTCCTCACTAACTGTCTATACTTCAGTACTATCCCAGATGTTCCCTCCCTGTCAGCATTATTTGTTCCTACATGAGTAGTATAGAGGAGTTTGCTGGGCACGTACACGACACCTTTGGTGACCTTTGGGCAAAACTTTACTAATAAAAAACGTTTTAATTACCCCTAAACGTTTTCGGGAACCTACTTATCAAAAAAGATCAAAGGATTTTTTGACACTAAACGTTTTCGGGAACCTACTTATAAAAAACGTGATGGATTACCCCCTCTAAGTACATTTGAGGTGCCACCTAGCGGTGAGTGTAGAGATCATTTTGTTTGTCCCCTAGCGATCAACGCCGTACCTAGCGCGTGCTGACATAAGCAATAATGCGTTTATGGCGCGGTTATATAACCGCGATAAAACCACTGCATAAACGTCGACGACGGATTCGCTCTCCTGGGAGAGTGTTCGACTAGGGATCGAAAGATTCCTGGTCCGAGTCCGTTCGTCGGCCCTTTTTAGATTCGTTGCGGCGGTCCATTTGAGGTGCCACCTAACGGTGTGCACAGAGATCATTTTAGTTTGTTCCCTAGCGATCAACGCCGTACCTAGTGCTTGCTGACATAAGCAATAATGCGTTTATCGCGCGGCTATATAACCGCGATAAAACCATTGCATAAGCGTTGGCGACGGTTTAGCTCTCCTAGGAGCGCGTTCGACTAGGGATCGAAAGATTTCGGGTTCGAATCCAGTAGCCGCTTTTTAGATTCGCGGTCCGCCATCTAGCGGCGGCGGTAGCGGCTGTATATAAGCGGTGGTGGTAACGGGTTATCGGTAGTCGGTATGTCGTCGTCGCCGCCTATAAGGTTTGGCGGATCGCGCTCGTTCTTGTCAAATATGTATACGTGTCGATTGTCGGCGTTCGGTCGGGGCTTCCGATCCGTCGAGCACGCCTATCAGTATAGGAAAGCAATGTTCAACGAAGACGTGGAATGTGCCGAGCGTATCAAAAGAACGCGATCGCCTTATGTTGCGAAACGACGCGGTTACGAAATTCTAAAAAAGAGAACGGCAACCGAATGGCGCGCCGTTAGGGTGGCGTTTATGAAGGCGTTGTTGAGGAGCAAGTTTGACGGGTCGACCGAGTTGAAGGCCGCCCTGTTGGCCACCGGGGACGCCGAATTGGTGGAATGGGTACCGAGTAGGGAGGGTTTCTGGGGTGCCAGAATCGGGGGCGTTGCGGGGGAGAACATGCTCGGTAAACTGTTGATGGAGGTGCGCGCCACTTATAAAGACACGTAAAAAGCGTTCGCTCAGTCGTGGAAAATGAGCGGACCGTCGTTGAAGCATCCTTTTACATGTATAGTAGCCGGTCCTACGGGGTGCGGTAAGACGACGTTCGTCGACCGTCTGATACGGTACGACGCTATGATCGATCCGCCGCACGAAAAAATCCTGTGGTGCTACGGGCAGTGGCAGACCGGCTACGCGTCTATGTCTTCGAAAATAGAGTTCGTAGACGGCCTGCTGGATCCGAAACGTTTAGACGGTAAAACGAGGACGCTTCTAGTACTCGACGACCTCATGGAGGAGACTGATAGCCGGGTGACGGTACTATTTACTAAAAAAAAGCCATCATTGTAATACGTCGGTCGTACAACTGCGGCAGAACATGTTTCCGAAAGGGAAAGAAAACCGTACAATCAGCCTGAACGCCCAATACATAGTGCTATTCAAAAGCTCCCGAGACGCCGATCAAGTAGGTCAACTAGCAAAACAGATATACCCGGGAAAGGTCATCTACATGATAGAGGCGTTCAAAGACGCGACGTCGGCGGCGTACGGCTATCTCTTCGTGGATCTGAAACAGGAAACGGAAGAGGACATGCGCCTGCGTTGGTGCATATTTCCGGACGATCGCCTTCAGTACGTGTACGTACGGAAGTGTGGTGGCGGCGGCGGCGGCGGCGGCAGCCTATAAGAAGAGAGGGACGTCGCCGCGTACGTTTATTAGTCGCTATGACGGGACGCGCCGTGGTAGCGAAGCGACGACCGAAGGTGGCGGGACCGACGAACCGAGTGAAGAGACACATTTTCGCCCTGCAGCTGTTGGAGAAGCATAGGCGGAACATCGATCTGCGAAAAGCCGTGATCGGCCACGCGGACGCCGGTCTCATTTGTAGTCTGTGCGATTGCGCGTACAACATTCTGAAAGGGAACGTGAAGTTGTCGCCGAAACAGAAACGCGTGTTGGCGAAATACAGGAATCACCTGCGTAAACTGGCCGACAAACATGTTCCGGTTAAGCAGAAGCGAGTCGTCTTGCAAAAGGGTGCGGGTGGTTTTCTGACGGCCCTGCTAGCGCCGTTAGCGAGCACCGTTCTCCTCCCGCTGCTCAGACAGGTGATCGGCAGCGGGTTATTGATGCAGTACGCGAAGAAGATGGCGTTGGTCGACCCGCGATTGGTGGAAAGCCTCCTGCCACGTATCGATCAGCCGCCGAACACGCCCCGATCACGTGTGCTGAGTAGCCTGGACAGCGATATGAAGGACATTCTAGAACGATCGGATTTATCCGAACGCGATAAGGTGGCGTCGTACAATCAACTGCTGAGCCGGTACAACACGATAGAGGCGGCTCGAGCGGCGCAACAGGTACGCGTGTCGGTGGTCAGCGGCGGCGAGACGCCTGCGGTGACGGCGGCGGCGGCGGTGGCGCAACCACCATCGTCGGAGGCCGTAGAGCGCGAAATCATAGCCAGCATGCCAAAAACGCTGAAAGGGAAGACGCGTCTGCTTATCGCGAATATGAAAGCCGATCCGTTGTGTCGATGGAACGACCGCGGCGAATTCGTGCAGGCCGGTGAAACGATCGCGGGGAGTAACATGGTCGATCTAGTGAACGATCTCATGCGAACGAGAACGAAGACGACAGCGCCCGTAGGATGGAAAGAGTTCGGGTTGCGCATGTAGGGTATGAACATCCCTATGGAATTCATGGGCAACCCGCGCTATCGGACGTACATGGAGCGACGGCAGAAGCGGCTACTAGAAGAGGCGGCGATGACGCCGTCGGCTAGTTCATCAGCGACGCCGGATTGGAGACGACGGGTGCGACGCGAGGCTAAACGGAGACAACGGTCCCCTTCGTTGGACGTCGCGGCGTGGGACACGTGGTGACGACGATGCCGTCACGACGAACGATAACGGCCATCGTCGTCAGCTTCACCATCGCGGTTATCGCTCTCTATACGTGTATAATAATCATCGTTCTTTTGTGGTGGTCGTCGTCGTCGTTGCCATGGTGTCCGGGTGGAGTCGTCGTCGTCGGCCAAAACGAAAGCCAACAACGACTCGACAGCAACGAAACGACGACGACGACGACGACGAACTGAATAGCGTCTACTTCGATCCGAAACGTTTGGGAAGTTACGGCGGCGTCGACGCGTTGCACCGGGCGTCGAAGCTCCGACGACAGGCCGTCGAGAGGTGGCTAGCGTCGCAGGACGCCTATACCCTACACAAACCGAGTTTCTGAACCGGCCCCTGCAAACGTTCCTAAAGAGTCGCCGCGTTCATCATTTCGTGACGCATAACGAGGAGACTAAAGCGAGCGTCGTGGAACGGTTTAATCGGACTTTGAAGACGCGTATGTGGCGCTATTTTACGAAACACGAGACACTGCGCTACGTAGAGGCGTTACCGGATTTCGTGCGATCGTACAACAACGCCTACCACCGAAGCATCGGTAGGACGCAGGCGAGTGTCGACGCGACGAATCAGGAGGCCGTATGGGAACGACTGTACGGCAATATCGGCTGCTGCCAACGGCGAAATCCCAAACTGCGCGAGGGAGATCGCGTACGTATCAGCAAGACGAGGGGTCAATTCAAAAAAGGATACATGGCTAACTGGAGCGAGGAGCTCTTCACCGTCGTAGAGGCGCACCCGTCCGAGCCGCTCGTTTATCGCCTGAAGGATGATGCCGGGACGCCGGTAGAGGGCGCCTTCTACGAACCGGAACTACAACGCGTAGTCGTTCCGAAGGACAAACTGTATCGCGTGGAGGCGGTTCTACAGCGCCGGGTACTTACACGTACGTAGACGAAATCGGCGACACCATCCTGCTATACCGACAAGGCACGATTGCTCACGGTTTCTACAACAACGCTTACACGTTGATGCACCAGATCAACGAGGCGCTAATGAAATTGAGCACCGATAAAGTCAAGGCGCGTGTAGAGTTCAGCGACGTCTCTAACCGAATGACGCTACATATGTCGCCGGGTTTCGAATTTATTATACCTCATACGAGCCGTCTGAAGGACGTACTAGATTTCCATAGCAACAATATCACGAGTGCCCCGATGAGTGGCGCCGCGCCGGCAGTCGTCATCGACACCATGCCCGTCGCGTACACGTACGCGTACGAAGGTCACAATACGGTGGATATGAAGGCGAGCGTCGACACCCTGTACGTGTACACGGATCTCGTGGATCCGCGCGTCGTCGGTGACGTGTACGCGCCGCTCCTTCGAAACATCGCCGTCTACGGTACGAACGGCAGCATTATTTCGGAAACGTTCGACAGCGTCCAATACGTGAAACTGCTGCGTCATCAATTCGATTCGATCGAGGTCGATATAAGAGACGATCTCGGTCAACCGATACCATTCGAGAAGGGAAAGCTAGTTACGACGCTTCACATCAGACGCTGTAAATCTAAATTGTTTTAACATGCCGTCGACGAAGAACCCGTACGAGGACTACTACGTTCGACAGGTCGGCGGTCAGCTGCCGGTCTTCGTCGGTGGTCGGGAGCAACGAGGTCACGGTCTGGGCAATCTCTTCGGGAGCCTGTTTCGTAGCGCCATGCCGCTTATCAAGAGAGGCGCGTTGGCGTTGGGAAAACGTGCGCTCAACACCGGCGTGCGCGTGGCGCAGGACGTCGTCGCCGGCGGCAATCTGAAACAGTCGATAAAACGACGCGCGAAGGAGGCCGGCGCCGATCTTCTCGACGGTCTATTGAATTCGCCGTCGCAACCGCCGCCGACGAAGAGGAAAAAAACGCAGCGCCGCGGCGGCGGCGGCGCCGCCATAAAGAGACCGCGCCTAGCGGCGACGATCGTCAGTAGGCGGAAGAGACGGCGTCGAACGACGACATATTCGACGACTAATGATGGCGTTCGTGAATGGAGCATCGTGCGAGGGTGTGAAGGCCGAACTGGACCTGTTCAGCGGGCCGGTGACGCAGACGAGCGTCGAGAGCTGACAGTGGACCGTCTACCAACCGCTGACGGCTCTCGACGCCGGCGGCCCTATCGAGTTCCTCATCCCGGGCTCGGGCAACGACTATACGGACTTGGCGAGCCTTCAAGTGTACGTCCGCTTCAAAGTGGTTCAGGGGGACGGTACCAATCTGGCGGCCGCGGCCAACGTGGCCCCGGTCAACAATTTCCTGCATTCGATGTTCAGTCAAATCGACGTGTCGCTGAACGGCGCGCTCGTGACGCCGTCGACCAATACGTACGCGTACCGGGCCTACCCTGAGACCCTGCTGAGTTACGATAGCGACGCGAAACGGTCGCATCTCACGGGGGCGTTGTGGTACAAAGACACCGCCGGACACATGGACGCGCTCGGGAACAACAACGCCGGGTTCGAGGCACGGCGCGTCATGACGGCCGATAGCGAAGAGGTGGAGATGATGGGACGCCTGCACGTCGACGCGTTTATGCTAAACCGGCTCACGCCGAACGGCGTCGACACGAAAGTACGCATGGTGCGCTCGAAGGACGCCTTCGCGCTCATGGGCGCGTAAGCCGTACCGGGGTGGCGCCTCGCGCTGCAGTCGATTCGCCTGCACGTGCGAAAAGTGAAGTTGAACCCGGACGTCCAGATGGGTCATATCAAAGCGTGGACGTTGGGAACGGCTAAGTTTCCGATGCGCCGCATCGACTGCAAATCGTTCTCGATAACGGCGGGTACGCTGTCGCACTCGCACGAGAACTTGTACATGGGTACGATTCCGAAACGCATGTTCCTGATGATGATCGACAACGTCGCCTATAACGGAGACTACACTAGAAATCCGTTAGACGCGCGGCACAACGACATAAACTTCCTCACGCTCGTCGTCGACGGACGTCAGGTGCCGAGCAAGCCGCTGCAGCCGGACTTCCCGCGAAACCGGTACGTCCGAAGCTACATGAAACTCTTCGCGGCCACCGGAAAGACGTACGAGTACGAGGGGAACGACGTATCGCGCACGGACTTCGGCGCCGGCTACACCATCTTCGGTTTCGACCTGACGCCCGACTGTTGCGACGGGGACCATTTCAACGTCGTGCGTCAGGGGACCGTGGGCGCTGAAATGCACTTCGGGACGCCGCTACCCCGACCGGTGAACGTCGTCGTGTACGCGAAATTAGAGACGGTGCTGGAGATCGACAAGAACCGGAACGTCGTGTACGACTGGTAGTAACTATGGATACGTTCCAACTGATGCGTCGCCTGGAACGCGATACGTACGCTAAACGTATCGTCGTCGGCGTCGTGCCTAAAGACGCGCTACTTACATACAGAACCTACCCCTAGGGTGGGGCAGTCCTTAGGTTAGTACGAGTTAGACGAGTCCTTCTTAGGTTAGTTATACGAGTTAGACGAGTATCGGCGCCGTGGTGACGCCGTCGTCGAGCACGCGGCGTTTAGCGTAGAAGTAGCTCAACGCCGCGCGTTCTTGAACATACGTCAACACGGACGAGTCTTTCACCTGGAAACCGCGGTTCCAGCTGACGCCGTTGCGTCGGTCGCGCAGTACGGCGAGGAAGGTGTGCTCGTCGATGTCGTTCTGACGCTTGCTCAGACCCTTCGTGCTGTACTTCGGACCGTTGTCGCCGCCGAAGCAGTAGTAGGTCATGCTGCACAGCGCCACGATTCCGTCGCTACGCCACTCTTCTTTGAAGAGACCCGGCGTTCGACGATCGAACAGGCGCCGGCGCGCGCAGCAGGCCGGCACGTCCTCCCACGCTAGTCCGGCGACGCGGCGTCGTACGTACGCGTCCACGTGCGCGTCGCAGCATTCGGCCGGAAACCAGAGCGAGCGATTCCGGAAGTAGTGTTCGCGCCGTTCTTCCGCCACCAGCGCGTCGACGTCGCGCCCCGCGAGGGCGATGTACGCCGAGTCCGTGTCCATAGCACAGTACTGGAAGAGAGGAAGGGGGATGTAGGCGTCGACGAAATCGTAATAGAATTCGAGCAACCTCAATTTCGCGTACTGTAAGACGAAATAGCCGATTTGCATCGGCAGGCCGTAGACGACGGTGCGCTTATTCAGCGCCACCTCGTACAGCGCGTCGTCGACGACGACGTCGAGTTGTCGGAAGCGACGGTTGTTGACTAGCATCGAGGCGCCGACCGGCGTGGCGTACTTGATTTCCCGGTGCCGATCGACGCGGGTAATCGTTTTCCCGTACGAACTGTTGCCGAGAAGTTTAAAGGTATCGGCGACGAGACAGTGTCGCCGAAGCGGCGAAAGCACGCAATCGGCGCGTACTCGATCACCTGGTAGACGCGCGCGACGAAGAGACCGTGCGCCAGATACCACCGTAGGAGGGGCGTCGCGAGCACGATCTCGGCACCGAAGTAGCTACCGACGAGCGTCCGTTGAGGTCAGGTGAGGAGATCGTGCGAATCGGCGTAGCGGCGCATGAACGGGCTGAGATCGTCGCGCGCGATATCGACGTTCTTGAACACGGGCTGCATTTCGGCGAACTTAGCGCGCAGCGCTTCCGGCAAGGCGATATCGCACTGCACCAGACCGAACAGAGTGCCGTTGCGTACACCCTCCAGTATCATCGATCGCGTAATGGGGGCGGCCGCCGCCGGTCGCCATCGTGACGCGTCGGTCGGCGTCGGCGCCGCGGGCGGTCGCACGGCGCGCCACTGGCACTCCCACATTTCGACGTCGTCGTCGACGAAACGGCGCAGGTAGGTCGTCACGGCGATCGTCGCGGCGTATAGCTTCGTCATCGGTTGACCGTTGACGGCGTTCGTCGTCACGTGCGTCTGGCACGTCGGGCAGCCGTGAAAGTAGCAGCCGTGAAATTGGTAGGCAGTTCGCGTGGCGGCGCACCAGCCGTCGACTCGGTACTTTCCGATGCGCTTCTCGCGCCCGTTCATCTGGTGACGTATACGCGCACCGGTTCGCGCTGCCTCCCACGTCAACCACTCCACGGCCATACGACCGTAGTCAAAACCGTCTATCGAACGACAAGGGCGTGGCGTGACGCGTCGCCTCGAATCGCCGTCACGCCGGCATCGTGGTGACGCGCGAAGATGATCGACGGGCCGCCGACGATCTGCGACTGCAGCAGGCGGTGCAGGTCTTTGTTGGGTTCGTTGAACAGCGAGAAATGGATCGACGTCGGCAGGTCGTTGAACAGGTACAACAACGTCAATCCCGGTACGCTGATGGCGTCCTTGAACATGTCGATACGTCGGCGCCGATAGAAGGCGAACTGCCGATCGACGGCCTCGAGAAACGGCGCCACGTCTCGATTATTATACCAAATCAGAAAATCGCGCATCGTCGTCATGCGCTCGTCACGCCACGCCGTCGCGCAAATGTCGTACGCCTCCGCGGAGATTCCCTCGAGTTTCAGGCGGCTGTAGAAAGCCTCGCGCGGCGGCAGGGCGGTCTCGTCCAGACGCGTCAATGCGTCGATATGTTCGTACGGAAAGTACCCCTTCGTCGCCGCGAATCCGTACGCTTTCAGAAAGCGATCGTAGCTAACGCCGGACGCGAGGTAATTTGTTATATCGAGGAACTTCAACGTCGACGTCGTCAGGCACGTGTAGTTGTTCTGTTGTTTAATGATAAACGCCGACGACGTGTGCTGCGCGTCGCCGGTTATGAGCAGGGTGGTCAAGTACTTCTTGACGACATTCAGATCGTACTTACCGGAATTGAATCCCAGTACGGGCATTTGACGAATGTGCGTCCACAGGCGGTCGGCGAGTGCGGCGTACGTTGACGCATCGTCGTTGATTCACCGTCGCCGCCAATCGGCGTCGAGCGCGTCGAGCGCCTCGAAGGTCGCGTCTTAGCGGGGGCGTAGAGCCGCACACGCCGCCGCGCTCACGGCTTCCATGTCGTCGATGAGGCGACGCGCGAGTTCGGCCGAATCGCCGGTCGTGACGTAACACCGCGCCGCTTCGTGGCCGGGGACGTTCGACGCGACGCTCACGCTGAGCAGTTCGTGTCGCGCTATCCACTGGCATTTGTCGGTATCCGTCGGCAGATCGTTATCGGCGAAATATCATTCAAAATCGAACGTCGCGCGGTACGGGTAGTAGCGCAGGTCGTCGTCGCCGACGTCGACGCCTTTGTCGTCGAGCCGCTGAAATACGGACGGCGTCGGCCGGTAGACGCCGCCGAGAAACACGTCACGAACACCATCTTCGCACGTCGCTTCGTGACGTCGTAACGCCCACGTGTTCCGACAGAGGGCGTTGCCACATTTTCCGCACTTGTACGTTTTCGTGTACGCGCGCAGGTCGTTTATGTACGAGAAGTGCGTCTCGTACAGGTTGACGTTCAAGGTCGTGGGGTGCACTTCGAGCGACCGACGGACTAGTTCGGCGGCACAATTTGCGCCGTCAGTCTATAGACGGCAACGTTGATGCCGAAAACCGTCTCCACGCGTTCCAGTTCGTTCAGGCGGATACCGTTCTAGGCCGTCGTGCGCGTGGCGCGGCAATAGCGCGCGTGCAGTCGTTTAGCGACTTTCGTTAAACGGATCATATCGATTCGGCCTTCGTTTCGCGTTTCGCGTCGTTGGCCGCCTTGCAGGTGGAGGCCGATGCACCGGAAGAGGCATAGATGATCGTCGTAGGGCGTGCCTCGACGCTCGTTCGTCAACGCCGCGATGGTCCTGTTGGTGCGCACGTAGGTGGGAAGCGTCGCGCCAACGCACCCGATAGGATGGGCGATGATGGTGTTCACGAAGTAGGTGGCGTTCGTTTCTTTACGAGCTCGACGACCTACACCGAGTCGGGACGCTGCGAGATGACGTACTGCAGTACGTCGGTCGTGCGCACGTCGTCGAGGAATCGTTCGAACGAACGGCTATCGGTAACGAGGCCGGGCGTTTCGAGGAGGCGACCGCAACAGTTACAGGAAGAATGAAAATAGCGGTAACGACCCGACACCTTGTGGCGCAATACGAAACCGTAGCTTACGTTAATTTTAAAGGCATTCTTTTGTTCGCGAAACATCGCCCTCAGACGCGGTTCGAGCACCCGCGTACTTGTACAGGCGGTCATGCGATAGTTGTAACGGGACTGCACGGCACCGCGCGCTACCGACGTCTCTATGCTGCGCCTGTGCTCGTCCACGACGCACTGTAGACCGTCGGGTGACCTGGCGGCTGCCGGTTCATTACTACTACTACCAGGCGTTGGCGCCGTCTGACGGCCGCACCGCTCCTTCAGGTGGCGTAGCATAGCGGCGCGCGTAGTGTACGTCGCGCCACATTTTGGGCACTCTCGTCGTTTTACGCATAGCGCGTCGTTGCCGCATCTTTTCGAGCTCTTCGCCTGTCGCTCTAACGTCGACTGTATCGCGAAATAACCCCCGCATTTCGGACATTGCCACCTTTTTTGAGCACCGCTACTTATGACAGTGGTGGCTGTGGTGGTGGTGGTGGCTGCGCCCTAGCGGGGAAATGTTTTAGGTAACTCGGACTGCATTGTGGGTAATGTGGGTAACTCGGAAAGGGTGCGCCCTAGCGGGGAAAATGTTTTAGGTAACTCGGACTGCATTGTGGGTAACACGGATAGGGTGGTGGTGGTGGGTGCGCTCTAGCGGTGTTTTAGGTAACTCGGACTGTTTTGGGTAATGTGTGTAACTCGGAAACGGAAAGTACATTTTCAACATTTTATTAAGCACCGTACAACATTCAAAAACAGCGTTCAACGCCTTTGTTACTATAGCAAAGCAAGCATCTTTAGTTTTACAAATGTTCTATAGCAAAGCAATCATTGTTCGTTCATTTATTCGAGGCCGCTCCTGCGCTGGACGTACGTATGGAAGGCCGACACCAGCTGAACGCGACTCATGTAGTCGCGCCAGTCCGTGCCTAGTAGCCAGTCCGTTCCCCCGCACGACCCGTTTGTGGCTGCTGACCGGTTGCCACCTTAGTATCGTGCAGTATTTGCACGAGACGCGTGAAGCACGCTGTCAGCGAACGACGCAGAAACGTTTCCAACACGGCGTTGAAGTGACGCGTTATGATGCACCCCGCGTTGTCGAAGCGCTGTGTGTACACGCGGTTCGGACGACCCGCACGATAGCCGGCCATATACACGTACGGACAGCCCTCATTGGGCTCGCATACGCCGCAATTATCGCGCGCTCGCTCCAGTATCATCTCACCGAGGCACTCGGCGAGGAAGGCCATTGCGAGCCGCTCATAGCGACAGACCAACTGGGCCCTGCTCGGCACGACGATTTGTCGTTGCGACACGTCCTCCGATAGGCTCCAACACGTAGCGCAAGTCGGCCCCATCGTCCCCAGCGACGAGTACAGGCTTTCGTTATTCGTCAGTGGCGGCGCTCGAGTCGCTTCGAGGTATCGGCGCGCGGCTGTATCCGATACGTCAAGCGCCTCCTCTATGATGGCGTCCAACACGCTAGCGTCACGCACTCCGCTTCCTCCCTACAGCACAAAGCATGTCCTAGTCTTTACGTTCGGTGACCACCGTCAGCAACGCGTCTACGAAGTCTCGCATACATTCACGCCTGGTGCGCCGCATCACTTCCTGCAACACATTATTATGATTAGTCCGCCTGATTTCGACCTTCCTTCTCGGCCTCCTTCTCCCTCTATATATCCCCCTCCACTTCACGTTCCAGCAGTGTTCTTACGAACGAGGCAACTTCGTCGTACCTCGCACGCATCCTTTCGATGGTAGCTAACATACCCTGCAGTACGCGGCGCACCTCCTACAGCATATAAACACAACTGTTAGTTACGGAATGCTACAAAATAAGTTCGCTTCGTAAGCTAGCCAAAACGCCCTCATGTAATTCTCGGCCGTCTCGCTTAGTAGTTGCGCGGCCTCCTCAGTTATTTCACGACCACGACGCCTTCTCATTCGTTGTTGCACGTTCGCATGCGTCAGCAAATCTACCAGTATCGGCCACTCTTCCCTCTACAAACAAGCAACACGTTAGGCGTCGTCGTTGTATCTCTTCAGTGTGCGCAGGGTATACGATGGCTCCCCGTTCCAAGTCGTCTTACGCACACTGATCTCCACTTCCGTGCCGGTTAACTCCAGCACGGTATCGCGGAGCGGCTCCTCGCTCAACTCCACCAAGTAGTCGGCCCGGTACTCGACGAGATTATACATATGTGTGTCAAATAGTGTAATCCAAAGCTCGTCTTCGTCGTCCTCGCCATCCCTCACCATTACACGCAACGCGAAGTAATACTTCGGCACAAACACCTCACCGTGCGTTCGACATACCATAGGCCCGCTTTTGTTTTTCTGATACAATTTTCGCCGACAACGGGAGCATCCCAAATACGTACAATTCTCTATGTACGACACAGCGTCGATCATAACGGGCGTCTTAATTTTATACACGCCGTTGTTAGTACACTGCAGGTCCCTCAGACTCACCAATGTAGCCCGTGTCGACGCCGCCGACTCACATTCGCGCTCGAGTGACGCGCTCCGCACTAGGGCCGGCTGCCCCGCAGCCGCCTCGACGCTCCCCAAGGCCTCTTCGGCGCTTCGCTTACGACCGACGGCTACCAGCGGCGGTGCAGTGACCACCACGGGCCTCTTATTAACCGGCGCCCCCATTGACACCGCTGCTGCTGCTGCCGTAGGTTGCTGCTGTTGACCGACGCCGGCCGCCGCCTTCAGACTCTGTTTACGCGCCGCCTTAATCTTTTTCGGTATCTCGTCTGCCATTATTGTTGCCGCGGGAGAACGTCTGCTGTTGCTGCTGCTGCTGAAACAATACGTTAGAACACTGGCGTCATACAACATAGCATTTTCTCAACCGTTTTATACTTTTTAAAATAAGGCGCATGCGCACTTAAATCATACTGCCTAGTCTACCGTTATCTTACAAAATAACGCGCCTGCGCACTTAACACATACGTCGCATTTGTTTTAGGAAAAAAGTTAGCGGTCATGTCAGTACATTCATCGACAAATGTGTCTTTACATCGAATTTCTCTAATATCACTACACCACACGACTCCCGAGCCTAACTAATCATATACAACGCTTACATTCATGCTTTTAGCTTTACGTTTATTGTTTTTGAAATGGCATTGTCTATAGTTATCTTACAAAATAACGCGCATGCGCACTTACCACAGACGACGCAGATACCGTTATCTTACAAAATAGTGCGCATGCGTACTTAACACATACGACGCATTTGTTTTAGGAAAAAAGTTAGCGGTCATGCAGTACATTCATCGTCAAATGTGTCTTTACATCGAATTTCTCTAATGTCACTACACCACACGATTCCCTAGCCCTAACTAATCATATACAACGCTTACTTTCATGCTTTTAGCTTTTCGTTTATTGTTTTTGAAATGGCATTGTTCGCCGTTCACATTCCAATCGCGATAAGCCGTAGTGTCATGCGCCAATCACGATAAGTCGTAGTGTCATGCGCCGCCGAGGTTTGACGGCGCACATTCATACATGGAGTCGCAGCATACACTTGACAGCGCATTTCACCATTTGGCTATTTCAAGTATGAATACAACAACGCCTTCTCGTAAGGCAACACAGCGGTAAGCCTGCTTTTACGCATGCATGCATGCGTGCATGCATGCATGGTTCTCATTTTATTTTGGCGCCCTTTGTTTAAACACGCGTACATGTATTGTGGTTTATTTCAGTAAGCCTGCTTTTACGCATGCATGCATGCGTGCATGCATGCATGCATGGTTCTCATTTTATTTTGGCGCCCTTTGTTTAAACACGCGTACAAGTATTGTGGTTTATATCATAGAGAGATACAACTGCCTACACGAACGGCCGCCCTGTCAACAGCAGCAACAAAGCCAGTAAGCACGGTCGCCCCAACATCACGGAGTGACCCCCTCGCCATGCATGCATGCGTGCATGTATGCATGGTTCTCATTTTATTTTGACGCCCCTTGTTTAAACACGCGTACATGTATTGTGGTTTATTTCAGTAAGCCTGCTTTTACGCATGTATGCATGCATGCGTGCATGCATGCATGGTTCTCATTTTATTTTGGCGCCCTTTGTTTAAACACGCCTACATGTATTGTGGTTTATTTTTATAGAGAGATCCGACTGCCTACAACCGCCCTTTCAACAGCAGCGACAAAGCCAGTATGTACGGTCGCCCCAACATTACGCCCCCCTCGACCAATCACTCCTCTACCACCACCTATCACCGACGCCGACGCCGATCAATTCGACGACGACACCAGCCTCGTGTCGTCATTCCTCCGACGAAACAACAATGGGTCGTGGTTTACGCCCACCCCGACGACCGAAATCTATACACGGCGTGGATTTCACGCGCCGTTCTCCCCCTATAGGGCGGGCATTGGCTGCGCGCGGCTATATAATTTTAGCAGTCAATAAATACTGTAGTCTCTACTACTTACGTTTCCACTCGTCTGTATCCACTGCATAAACACCCTACGTACAGCGCCACCCACTGAACGTTAGCGTATTTATGCATTGGTTTCGTTTTGATCGCACCACTAGATTTATTTATTTATTTAAATGCACAACGCATTGGTTTCGTTTTGATCGCACTGCTAGATTTACAACGCTCAGCCAGCTATGCTGCCGCGCCGGGGTCATAGTCCACTCCTGCTGCTGCTGCTGCAGTGCCGGTCGCTTATCGCGCTGCTGCTAACATAGGGTACAGTGGGGCATCCTCATAGGGCTACGGGGGAAGTCTGCACACAGTGGTTTTATCGCGGTTATATAGCCGCGTCATATAGTGCTTAGGTCAGCACGCGCTAAGTACGTCGTTGATCGCTAGGGGACAAACAAAATTATCTCTACACTCACCGCTAGGTGGCACCTCAAATGTACTTAGAGGGGGTAATCCATCACGTTTTTTATAAGTAGTTTCCCGAAAACGTTTAGTGTCAAAAAATCTTTTGATGATTTTTTTATAAGTAGGTTCCCGAAAACGTTTAGGGGTAATTAAAACGTTTTTTATTAGTAAAGTTTTGCCCAAAGGTCACCAAAGGTGTCGTGTACGTGCCCAGCAAACTTCCTCTATACTACTTACATGTACCAGTATAGACCCTCCCTTGCCATGTTATACATGAGTGTGCATCTAGTTGTTCTTCAGGCAGTGTCTAATATTAAAACATCGTAATTCCTTTTATCCACTTGCGTTACATTACATACGTGCAAGAACCACTGTCACAAGCAGTCAGGTATCGATATCAAATTGACTGTCGGAGTTCGTCAGGATTTCCTGTGGAATTTCACTGTGGAATTACACTTGACGGCTCATACACAAAATTACAACGTAACATTTTCAATGTGTCCTTGCGCGATCACACCATCGATCAGGATCTGTATGGCAGTCTACCACGGATCTCCACCACCGTGAGGCAACGACGTCTACGTCTGGCATGGCAAGTGATGCGCCACGACGGAACTGCTAACCGAGTTCTCCCTTGGAAATCCTCGGGCCGTCGGGAAGAGGTAGCCCTAACACGACAGACAGAGACACCACTGAAAGGGAGACCGGAACCAGTTGGACGTGTGTTACAACCAGTAATGTAATAATCAACCAGTAATGTAATAAAAACTAAGATTATTATGATCACGATGATGGAGATTATGATGAGGATGTTAGTAATGATGATGATGAAGACGGTGATAACGAGGATTATAAATGATTACGATTATAAGGAGGAGGAAGATGAAGACAATGAAGGTGCCGTCTTAGTGAAGAAGATAATGATAAATAAGACGATGATGGTTGTAATTATTACGATGATCAGGACTGCGACAATGACATCCTTAACCTTATCCTCCTCCTCATCGTCATCCTAGTGTTACCCTTATAAAGGCTAGCCATGCTAGCCAAATTAGGGGTCATCTCAAACAACTTAAGGTAAATCTCAAAATGCAATCTTAATGAGTGATACATGAACACTATTAGAAGCAAAAGGGTAATCTAAAAATAGTATAAATAAGGATCCGCGGAAACAATTCAGGAGGTAGTCTGAAAACGTGAAGTTAAGGATAATCTCAATCAACAACAATGTTCATCTAAATGATAACGGGAACTCAAAGGTTTCAAAATATGACTAAGAGCAAGGGATTATATCAAACAATTAAAAAACTTAAAGAATAATTTTAAAAGGAGTCATTAAGAGGTAATTTAATAATGAACTACATGATCAGTTCAACACATTGCGGGTCATCTAATAAAATCATGTTCTTCTCGGAAAAAAATTAATTAAGGGGCGATCTCGTAAAAAGAATGGGTGTTGGTGATGATATGTTATAATGATGATTATGATACCGGTGTTGTTGGTAATGATGATGATGTTAGTAATGATGATGAAGACGGTAATAATGAAGATGATAAATGATTATGATGATTATCAGGAGGACGATGAAGACAATAAAGGCGTCATCTTGATGAATGTGATGATTATTACGACTATGATGACGACGACGATGAGGAGGAGGAGGACGAAGATGATGACGTCGATGATGACGATGACGGTTATAATTATTACGATGATGAGTCCAACAACAATGACATCCTTAACCTCCTCCTCCTCCTCCTCATCACCATCATCATCATCGAAACTTCATGTCCACCACATTGACGGCTACCTGTGCTGACACCAAGTCGACGTTCACTAAACGATTCCCAGAACGAGTCAGCCGCTTGTTTTCTGGGTGACCACGTGGACCCCGTTCACGTAATCGTCTAGATAATGCAGTAACTACATGTCGGCAAACAATCGGACCCAACCAGGCAGTGTGGTTAAGAAGGGGGTTCATTATGAAGGGTCACCTCAACAAATGAAAACAGTAATATACACTAAATTATAGGATTATCTTAAGACAAGGGTCATCAAATCGTATTTACAATTTACGTACCTGAATAACCTGATCATTATATAATCAGATTAAGGGGTCATCTCGAACATATTGAGAATTATCATAATGCAACGATAATGAGTTATATTCTAACATTATTAGAAACGAAAGGGTAATTTCAAAATAATAAAATACTGATCAGCTGAAACAAATAAGGTGTAATCTAAAATAATTAAGTAAAGAGTAATCTCAATCAACTAATTGGGTCATCTAAACGATAACGGGAACCTAAATATTTTAAAATATGACTAAAATTAAGGGATCATATAAACACAATTTAAAGAATAATTTTAAAAGGATTCATTAAGAGGTTCTTTAATAATGCACTAGCTAATCATATCAATATATTGCAGGGTCATCAAACCCAGGTGGTCGTATCGAAATAAAGTTAATTAAATGAAGGGGCCATCTCGTAAAAAGAATGGGTCTTCCCAAAATCTCAATAAAGTTTTCTTAACAAAGTTAAACAATCATATAAAAAGTGTAACTAGCTGTTAACAATGAACAAGCTTCTTGTCTTAATAAATAAACGGATCATTTAAAAATATATATGTTTATTAAAACAATTGTCTGATCGTCTCAACGCATTAAGTCTCAACGCAATATTACTAACATCATCATAAACAACAACAACACCGTCACCGTTGAACGTCAAGGTTATAAATGGTAATCCCTCAATAAAGGGATTGTTTCAAAAAGGGTCATAATTTTTTTTTTCATTAAAAAGAACAAGCTGATCGTCTTTAAAAATAAGTGGTCTTAACATATAAAAGCGCGATCTCACAAAAGTATGAATCCGGATGTTGATTAAAAAGACCTGACTAAGCGTGCAAACGCATTCGGGAACATCTCAAAACTTAAAAGGTTATTCTCATAAAATAATAAGGTTTTCTAAAAAAAGTTATTAACTGTTATTTCACGCACAAATGTAATTTTTTATTTAAAAAATAACTGAATTCTGATGCTCTTTGCAGTGTGATATGATCGCCGAATGTTAAATTATGTTCCATATTTGTCAAGTAATTGTCAAGATTGTTACCGTCAATGAAATCTTAAAGAGGTGTTCCATTTTGATGCGAAAGGATGTGACCGAAGATCGTGTGTATTTCTTGTCTAGAGGTTTGCGCCGACCGCAAATTGCCAATTCCCTCTACTGGTCCGCAATTGCTACAAACTGGCAGTTGTCCTTGGGGATCGCGAACCCAGCTGATTAAAATGAAACCAGTCCATCTTCACGGGTATATGGAATGTATAGTATTTGCTCTGTATGTTGTTATGTACAGAGTGTGACTTCGCCCGTCTTCTTTCAATGTCCTGGGTCACGTTCGTGATGTCGTTCACAGTAAACCATTAATTTTACAAAGTTGCCTTTCGGGCAGCATCTCGAAATCATTTCCTCCTTTTCTTAAACCGGTTCGTTTGACAGTCGTCACGCCGCGCAGAATAGTTTAGCGCATCAGCGGTGCTGATCGTTTCGGTCTGCAATGGCGAACTGTTCAACAAAGGACAAACTACTTTTTTGTTTTTGCGTCCGTAATATAATATTATCTCAAACGGACTCTTCCTGCCCAGTTCTTCTTTCGGATCCTCGTCCAGGATGTCATCGTATAACGGTAGCTCGCGGACCCAGTTAACTCCCTTTTCTTAAATCTTAGCAGTTCATACGAATTTTTTTGTCTAAATTGCCAGTGCATCCTTTCAATTTTGACTTGGCTTTGTGGATGGTATGGACTGCTTATGATACATTTAGCTTGCAGTCTTTTCATTAGTATCCTTACCGCACCACGTATACAAGAAATGTAGTTTAGACATATAGTCTGATTTTACAGCCCACATACGCACCCATTATGTGTAGTAAATATTAATGGATTTTTGTTGCCAGTTAATGGGGTTGTCTATACAATTAAGTGAATAACTTAGCATGTAAAATTATAGGGGGACATTTACAATATCCTCAGTAATGCCCAAAAACTAAAGGGAATCTTTAATTAAAAAGCGACCACATCAAAACGAATAAATATGAGGGTGATTTTAGAGGACCCTCTTGTTAGATTTTAGATAACCTTTTAATGTTTTGATGGCCCCTTAAATTTGTCTTTTGATATGACATCCCTATTTTGTGATAACCCTTTAATTTTATTACCCTTAACTTGTTCAGGAGATCGGTTAGTTACCTTATTAAATTATCCTTACACTTGTCAACATGATTCCTTAATTTATTTATTAAATTCGTTTATTTATTTGAGATGATCCCTTAGATTTTTTGATAATTTGTTTTGATGACCCATTAAGTTTGTATTTTGCTATGAATCCATACCAGTTTAGATTGTCCTTAATTATATGAAATGGCCGCTTCATTTCATGACGTGACACCTTTTTATTTGATACGATCAGCTAGATATTTTTTTATGATCCCTGCTTTTTAATTTTAATTTACCTGGTTTGAGAAGAGAGCATTATTTTACTAAATGATCCCTTAATTTATTGTGACGATAAGCTGGTTATTTGTAATGAATAGTTACATTGTTTAATATGATTCCTTAACTTTGTTTAGAACCTTTAATTTTTGAGATGGTCCCTCTGTTCGCCGAGACAATCAGGTCGTTAATTTGTTAGACTTAGCGTTTTGAAATTATTATTTTTACGAGATAGCCCCTTAATTTAATTAACTTTATTTCGAAAAGACCACTTGGTTTTGATGACCAGCAATATGTTGATATGATCAGTTAGCACATTACACATTATTAAATACCTATTAATGACTCCTTATAACAATTTTCTTCAAATTGTGTTTGGTTTAATCCCTTAATCTTAGTCATATTTTGAGACATTTAGGTTTCCGTTATCGTTTAGATTAACCTTTTAGTTGATTGAGATTACCCACAACTTCATGTTTTATAAGACTACCCCATAATTGTTTCAGCTGATCCGCATTTTAGTATTTTGAGATTACTTTTAGTTTCTAATAATCTTATAGTATCACTTAAGACCTTGAGTCGCACAAGCTAACGAACCAGTGTCAAAATAAAGGTATATATTAATTACAAATTAGGACAGATACATTTGATTGCCATTGAACGATTTTGGCGGCGTAAACCAAACCTTATTTCTGCTGACCCGGTAGGCTCTTTACCATTAGATGTTCACGATGAACGCTTTTTACATCGGCTAGTACCAGCGATATTGCGTGCGTTTTATTGCTTTTGCTACTACTTATCGTACTATTGCAACCATTATAACTTTTCGCACAGTTAAGCGCTTTCATAAGGGTCTTTTCAGTCAAGTCTGCTCTAGCTTAAAAGAACTGATGTTTCTGTCGATGATAAAAAGTGTCTGGCAGAAAGTTTACAATTCGGATATTTTAAAACCATAACTTTATTCGAATTATCGCTACAAATATGACACCTCTCTTCCAATTTCGCGGTACACTTGGTACTCTGTCGCGGCACACTGGTTGAGAAGCACTGTTCTAAACACATGCACACTAACAATTAAGGTATACTATCACCAGGCCCTGCTTTTCTAACAAGATCACCAATTAATTCTGGACAAAGCAGGCCACACACAAGCAAAATATAAATTAATTCTGGAAAACGCAGGCCACACACAGACAAAATATAAACATGGTATTGTTTGCCTTGGCGCATTTAGGATATCGGGGACTTAGTCAGTCAGTCAGTCAATCCCACACTTCCCTGCGGTTGACATATTAAGGCACGCCTCCGATGCTTAGAGCTTCTATGACCTTCTATGATCAAGGCGCTGTGGTGACGCTGTGAATGTCCCTGTTTCCTCGACATGTATACGAATATACCATTTCATATGTTGGTTTCTCGTATTCCCTTCGATACACAGTTACACTTGATATTCAGTGCACAAAGCGGATGTAATATTATTAGCAGTTAGTGTCGTGATCATCTTGATATATCCGTATTGTAATATTATTGAAAAGGTATCAACTAGTGTTGGGCAGACACTTCGGACCTACTTAGGATTTGTCAGATGTCAAAGATACCGGCATGATATTTACTCAGATGATCATACGTGGCTACCGTATCTTTGAACACTGCCTTGCACTTCCAGCATATGTGCGCATGACAACCGGTACATCGCATGTGATTGCATCCGCCGTCTTTTTCTATAGGCGCCTTGCACGAGGGGCACCGAGCTCGATTGGCCGAGTCTTCGTTGAGCCACGCATTAATGCCGACGTTGTCATCACGCTTCATCGCCTGGTACGCTGCACACGTGATCCCATCATGATAGTGCACGTGACAAGAGGTGCACATCACACTGGAACACTGACAGCACCAGAAGCAGACGCCGTGGTCTCGTGAGGTCGCCGCCCGGTAGACTGTCGGACAGTCGGGTGTGATGCAGTAGCGGTACTGCTCGCGGTTCGCCTTCACCAAACTCTCGACGGCCGCGCGATGCCAGCGAGACCTCGCTTCAGCTGAATATCCGAGTAGGTTGGTCACATCCTGGAGAATGATCGGCTCGCCGCAGTCCTCTTGCACACACTTGACGGGGAACTCGGCGTCCCGACACTTGTGCTCGAGCAGCGCGCCAGAGCAAGGCCGACAGTAAGCGTGTCCGCAGTACTCCAGGCGGTAGACGTCGCCCTCGTCGACTGGGCAGAAACACACGGGGCAGTCCGGACTGTCCGCAGATGGCGTCGTAGTCGGCCTATCTGTCAGCTGCGCCTCGTCTTCACGCAGCGCCCTCTGTAGGGCATCGTAAGCATCATCCGTCCCGCGGAAAACGAGTGTGACGTCGCAGTTGCAGTACGAGGTACAGCGCCCCCGTGCGGCTTTGCAGCTGTTCCAAGTCGAACCCGTATTTGTTGAGAAGCAGTTTCATCAGTCGTACTGTGTTGCCGCGGTCACGCAGCAATATTTCCTTCCTCAGAAGTGTCTTGTTGCCCTGAACGAACCGGTCAACAGACATGGCAGCTAGTCGTCGCGCCGTCTCTGATCCATGGATGAGCACGTTCATGAGTCGAGCGTCGACCGAGATCTTGGCGCCCGAGTCCGCCTCGATGCGACGTAGTTCCTCGCGACCAGCCGGGCCCGTGATGCATCGGAACTCTTCCATCGACCCGAACTCAACGGTATTCGGCTGGATAACGCGTCTGACGGCATCTGCGGCCTTCTGAAGACCAGAGAGACTATCGGAATGGATCCAAATGACAACGTGGTCCGGATTTTCCCCAAGTTTCTTGGGAACATTCACGAAGCTGCCGTCTCGACTGAACGTTATGGTAACCTGGTGCAGTTCCTCGCGAATGACGTCATACACCGTTTTCGCGACAGTCAACGAGGTGCGTAGATCGGGCGTGAAAGTGACAGGCTTGCCGCCAATAGTCACGTGGCCATTCAAATCTTGCAGCGCTGTCATTCCGTCAGCGGCGGTGGTGAAACTGATCCGCGCGTTGTAGTAAAAGTCCTTTTCTTTCGGCGGCATCATTTCGACCCGGCAGCCCTTTGTCGAAAGGTATTTCTTGATCTCTGCAGACAGGATAGACTGTAAGTGGTCCAGTTCGCTAGGGGTGGTAGCGCCAACATTTTCGCGTGGGACGACCACTTTGAGGATTGACAGATCGTCAACCTTACGATTCAGCGCCGTTGAGATGTCCAACTCGTCTACGTCAGACGGCAAGTTCTTCAGGTACAGCTGCGTGTTGTCCTTCAGGCTAATGTTGACTTCAACAATTCGTCCGCGAATCACCAAAATACTGCCGCAAAGCAAACTGACATCCTCAGGGTTTCCCATTGTGACAAACGCGAACCCTCTGGTCGGTCGCCGGCACCATTTTGTTTTGATTGTGAGCGCCGAGTATGTACCAGCGCGGGCAGAACTACCCACAGGCCTCGCGGAGAACGGTCCTGTGTTGTCCTTCACCGCTCGTAGGGCGTCGTTTGGCTGGGCAAAGGTGACCTTTCCCCAGCGTCCCGACCTGTCTTCTGACTTGAACCGGAAGTACTTCACCACGGGGCCGATCCGACAAAGCGCATCCACGACGTCGACGCCGTCGGCAACGTCAGTGACGACAACAGTGCGATATTCATCCGGCATAAGCAGATGAGTGACTGCGCCACCACGACCGAGCACCATTCTCACGCCACCGCCGCCACCACCAAGCGCCACTTCGGAATACTCGACCGCCAGACGATCCTTCTCGCTGGCAATCCTCTCGGTGACGGCGGCGGTCGCTGTATCCTCGAGGTTCGGCGTCACGTAGACGAGGAGTCGTGATTCACTGAACGATGCATCGAGCATTAACATCTCCGTCTTGCAGATAAGTCTCGTCTCCTTCTCAAGACGCTTCAGATGCTCGAAGCCGCGGCCCGTCAACGCTCGCATGACGCTGAGGCCAACCGGCGGCAGAGGGCAGGCGAGTAGCTGTTGTCGAGAAAGGGCGGCGATGTCTACCCCGGGCAGTCTGCCGTCGGCGACGAATCTTTGGACGAGATCATCATTAACCGCCGTCACGTTTGTCACATATGGTCGTGACGTCACCATGATGTTTTCAAAGATGATCCAGCGCGGCTGAGTCCCGAGCGATGCGAGAGCAGACGACGGGTGCAGATGGAAAATTTCTGTGTCCGTCCCAACAACGCCTCCAGTCGCCACCCAGTACCCGGCTCTCTGGTGTCCACTGAAGAAGCCCAGGTTATTAGCGTAGCATTCAAGCAGGATTTCCGCCAACAGCCGATCTACGGCATCCTTATTTTCAGGTCCCTGGTCCACGTCCATGTGAAGATCTCGCTTCAGTGTCCGTTTGATCTCCGTTACACTGTCTCTCGCCAACCGCATGAACTTGGCGTTGACGCTGTTCTCAACACACCACCTGTTCTTGGCGCGCTCTGGCTGTGCTGTCCACTGCTTGTAGAGCGAGACGAATGTGAGCACGTCGCCTGCCTCCTCGCACAGCCGGAACTTATTCTTGTCTGCCGTCTCTTGCTCGTTGTTGCCCACGCCGCGGAAGAACACGTACCCTCCAACCGTTGACAGCGCTGTCGCTATCACACCATCGAAGCCTATACCTGCTTCGATGGCAAGAATTATCATCTTGCCTAGGCGCGGTTGCACGTTCAACTGCGACAACCGTCGGCCAAGATCGTTAATGCGACCGTTAGTAGTGGCTCCGAGAGACTCCAAGGCTATGGCGGCAGATTCCATGGCCGCAGGCAGTGGAGACTCAACATAATCGAACGAGGCCGGGTCATCGACGCCTATTTCCATAAGTTTTAGCAAGGCTTGACCGATGTGAACACGCAGTATTTCGGGAGTTGACGCGGGCGTCATGTTGTCGTAGCATTCAGTGCCGTAGAGTCTGTAGCACGTCCCTGGCGCCGTCCGACCGGCACGACCCTTGCGCTGTTCGGCCGAGCTGCGACTGATGACGCTCAGCTTGAGCGAGCTGACATTTAGTTTCGGGTCATAGGTGCGTTCCTTGGCTAGTCCAGTATCGACGACGTACTTGATGCCAGGCACCGTAACCGACGTCTCGGCGCAGTTGGTGGCGAACACGATCTTCCTGCGTCCGTCGATATCCGGGTCAAACACCTTTCGCTGCTCGTCCGGCGGAAGTCCGCCGTGTAGCGGCAGAGAGACAACGTCCTCAAGCTGGTTCGTCGTCTCACAACCCTTCTCAGTGTCGAGGGCGGACGGCACAAACACGAGAACGTCTCCGGGCGGTTGGGTGACGTGGATATCTTTCACTTTCTGAACGGCGCGAGCCAGGTAGTCGCCACTGCTAGGGTGGTTGCTCCTGCTCTCATAGTTGACATCGACGGGGTAGGTTCGTCCGTGGACCTTCAGCACTGGACAGCCGCCGAAGTAACGCACAAACAGTTCTGGGTCTATTGTAGCTGACGTGATGATCACACGGAGATCTTTCCTGGAAGCTAGACAGCGTTTAACCATGCCCAGAAGCAAGTCAGTAAAGATGCTTCGCTCGTGAGCCTCGTCTATGATGATACAAGAGTAGGATTTCAGCAATGGATCTCGCAGACACTCGTTAAGTAGCACGTGATCGGTGACGTAGAGCAGCGCCGTGTTGTGGCTCAGTTTCCGCTGTAGCCCGACACGGTAGCCGACGAGATCGCCGCCTAGTGGCGTCGCGAGTTCTTGCGCGACGCGAGTAGCCAGACTGATAGCGGCCACCTTGCGCGGCTGTGTGCACACGATCTTGCCGCCCGGCGCCGCGCCCGCCTCGTGTACATACTGCGTTAGCTGCGTGCTCTTGCCGGAACCCGTCTCGCCTAGCACGACGCAGACCGCGTTACCTCGCACCGTATCCACTATGTCGGTTCGACGCGCATAAATAGGCAACGCCGTCTCTAGCCGCTTACACTCAACGCCAAATCGTCGTCGGAGTTGCACCACCGTATCATTCGACGTCGCATCATGACCAACGGCTTTAAGCCGATCCAGCAACAGTGTGGTGCTCGACTCGAACTCGGCCCTCTGCGCTTCGAGTTCGTGTCTACTTGCTTCCTGCTCCTCGGATGTATCTCGCAAGGACGTCATCTTCTGTTCGTGTTTGTTCAGCGCCTTTTGTTTCTTCAGTAGGATGTTGTCCAAGTCTGGATCGCCAGTGATTGAAAGCGACACGACTTTGACAACATACTCGTCTGGTTCGACGCTCGCCTCGCGTTTGGTCGTCTGTTCCTGTTGTCCACGTGTTCTTTTCTTCGTGTTGTTCTTGACATTATGGTTGTAGGTTCTTCTTTCTTCAGCAGCAACTGACTTCCTTTTGTTTGCAGTTTTGACGTGCACACCGAACCCAGACGAAGCTGCGGTGTTTTTACGTCCATATACTGTAGCTTTTACTTCCGATGATTTGCCTGCCATCATGGCGCGGTAGGCTGAATGAGATTTGGTAGCACCTGATGGAAATATCGCTGTCTTTTCATAAGTCTCATCACCAGTTCTGGAGTTTGTCGGACCTTGATGTCTGCTCGTTTGATTCGTTCGTGCTGCAGCGGGAACAAGTTCGCCACCGTGTCTGGTGTTGTAGAAATACGCAGGATGTCCGCGCGACAGCTGGTTCGATATACCGATGTCAATGTCGTATCTTTCGCTTCTCACTTCATTGCCTTTGGTCGGAAGCTTCTGCTGATGTTCCCGATTACCACGAGGCGTCGCCACGTGGCCAATGGCTATTGTCGTAACATCCGCCTCGCCACGGATATGGTGTGTTTGTGCTGAAGCGCGACGTTGTGACACTCCTGCATTTTGTTTCGGGTGTCCTTTCGACCGGTGGTTCTCTTTTGACAACACTTTTGTGTGGTTCTCGAATGTACGAATTCTTTGCGTATTGCTTACATACTTTGGCCTGGCGCCACTGCCGTCACCCAGCGTGTCCCTGTCAAGAGACGACTTGTATGCTTCCGTTGGATTTGAATTTACGGTCGGATTAGATTTGGGTTTTTGAAACTGTTTTGTATTCTCTGAAATGTTCTGCATCGACTGTTTTTGTTCCGGGCATGTTTTCAGCTGTAGTTTCTGTCTTGTGGGAAACACCGGAATTTCTGTGTCTTCACTGGGAAACACTGGAATCTGTTCGGCAATTATACATTCTTGAACATATTGAACCATTTTCATTGCTTCAGTTGGATTTATACCTCCTCTGTGCTTAGCTTCGGGTTTTTTTTTCTGAAATTCTTCCGTATGTTCTGAAATTCTTCCGTATACTGTCTGCATTGACTGTTTTGTTTTCGGAAATGTTTTCTGTACTGGTCTCTGCTTCAAGGAACACACCGGCATTGTTGTGTCTTCACTGGAAAACAGTCGCGTCTGTTCGGCACATGTACCTTTCTGATGTTCTTGAACCGTCGTTTTGGAACGTTCAATACCTGTAGAAAGGGTTGCACTTATGGACGGCACATGCATCACCCCAGAAATACCGTCCATCGAGTTATTTATCTTGCGATCCAGTTTTCCTTGGGATGGCGAAGTAGGCTCATAACAACGTGCATGCAAATCATTTTCCTGGCATGAGCTAGAGCTCGGGTCTTCTGGATTACGTTTCTCCATGTATGTTCCCACGCCATGATAATGACACTCTGCCTTCAGGCGGGTGGGGAGTGCATGACTAGGCAGCATATCAACATTGTTCCTGCTCGCATAAGACTCAGGTACCACACAACTGCTTAATCCGCCCAATTTCGTAGTTGGTTCCACGGAGCAGCCATGTCTGCCATTTTGGGAATGTGCGATTATCTTATGAGACATATTGGCTGGGCGAATTCCTGAGCAGATCAGCCGGCCACAAGGCTGGAAGCTGCGATCCTCATCGGGCTGTACACCTACCGGGTTGTCTCTACCCGGTGTGCGGGTGAATGTGTCGCATGCCCTTGGAGGGTGCACGGTGTCCGGGACGTCAGACCATTCAGAACCTGACGGGTTATGAGATGCTATGGCCGTGCGACCTCCCTGGCGAATCAAACTTGACGGGTTGAGAGTTTCAAAGCACTCAGAAGGGATGGTTCTTGCCCCGCTCGATTCATGCACGACATCGTCAAATACTTCAACTGCATCGGATTGGAAGAGCCTCTCGTTGATGCTGTTATCATTCTCTTCCATTGTCCCCTGACGGTCGTCTCCAGGTCTAACAAGTTTACGAATCTTGTTAACCAGAGACTTCAACATGATGCCGACACTGCTGTGCACCCCTGAAAAGCAGATTGAGATGATTGTGAGTACAAAACACAAAGTAACACACGTCTATATATTAATACGCTAACTTTATCGTATTGTAAGTGCATATTCTCCGAAGCGCCGAAGTCCACTCTTTCTACATTCATTGATGAAGACTGCAACATATCATTGCAACACAACGGTCAACGAGTATAATTTTTGCACAAGTCTTAGCTATACTCTAGATTTGCGATACAGCCAGCCACTTCACCAAGTGGAAGGGTGCAATGGCGAACACATCAGCATAAATGGCAGCGTAGCGATATTTAAAAAAATGGGCCAAGAGGCCCCGAAGTCCTTTTGACTAATACGTCTATATGTGACCCCGGCTGACCAAATGAGTGATAAGTCGGAAAAATTGTAACATTGTTTTCTTACATTCTTGTAAAGGTTGGGTAGGGTGCTTTACACGGTTTCAAAAATTATGACTGCTACAAAAATTGACGAAGATATGGAGCATTGGACATGGTAGGGGTCAAAAAGTGAAAATGAAGAAAATGGCTGTTGAAGTTTTATATTATATATGCAAATGGATTGCAAGGAAATATTACATGCATGACATTCAAATGTGGCACACGGTATGTATGTTATGTTGCAATGATACACTGGAAGTACAAATGTGCTGCTACAAAAACCTATAAAGCTATGCCAGATTATGTCTTTATGTATAAAACTAAGAGGACAGATTATTTGAGAGCAAAAGGTAGACCAAAGAAAATAAAAAAAATGGGTAAGCTGGGCTGTGATAGTCTGTTTGAACTTGAAGCCTTTGTCAAACTTTTGTCTCGACTTCACCGAAGGCAGTGTCCTGCTGTCAGAACTTCGAAGGTGTTACTCGCCTAACTTACAGGTCTTTGTCAGTAAGAATAATGGGATAATTTACACCAACGATGTTTCCTGTAGAAGTCATTTTGTGGGATATATTAGCATTAGCCGTGCCAATTAAAAAATTAGTGCTATATAATAGTTGTTTGTCAAAATGTAAACAAACTCAAAAGACAGTTGCAGCTTAGCCTTAGGGGCTGGCTAAGCCCATGGCTGGGCGGCCAGGCTCCAACTTTATAATGATCTCATTTATCTTCCTTCTCAACCATCTTCCACATCTTAGTAATTCTTGTTACTGTGTAAATAGGAATATATAATTTATGTATGTGAATTGAATATCACTACTTTTACTGTTCTTTTATTGTTCTGAAATATTTTAATGACATAATAATATATTTTACATAAATATATAGGGAGCTAATGGATAATAATAATCCATAGCACAACAAAAATGAAGTATCTGAAAGTTACACTTCATATAATGTGACACATCTCATACTGTCTTTCTGGACTGTCGCAATGTCAAATAGTTTCCTATCACAACCCTCGTGTACAATATACCGAAGTTATATATTTCCAACACCACTGTCACAAGCACGCTTTGTATGAATTCGACATCTTTATTCAAATTCGAATAAAAGGAGGAACGTCATTGGTTAATAAAACGACAATCATGATAGAACGTAATAGGCATAGCGTCATGATACTACGTAGCACAATTGCAGTGTGTCACATCTCCCTTTCGTCGAAGTAATTAATATGGTTATATAAAGTCACGAATACTAACTGCTAAAAACACTAACAACGCAATTAACGCAAAAACAGGTGACCAGCCTCATTGGAGTAGACTGTCCTCAGCTGGTCTGGCATATTCAGCCGACGTAATCACTCAACCACCCTGGGCGGTTTGCGTTGCGGTTGCTACGTCGCAAAGGAGCCACGGCTTCGGGGACAGCCTGATGATGAGGCCTTCCTTGTGCCTCCGGCTCGTCGATCGCGGTCGGCGGTGTCGGGAGCGGCGGCTTCTCCTTCGTCTTCAGGAGGTCGCGCCGGTTTCGTCGGTATGCCTGCGCGTTTTCGTTTGTCACCGTATATGAGCGAGGAGTATTCTCGACTCGGCTCACGACGGCTCGCTCCCATGTTGCACCGGAGCGAATGCGTACGGCATCGCCTTCACGCAGTGGAGGTAGCGTACGCACGCCACGGTCGTAGTGGTTGGCGTACGTCGCCTGGCGTTGTAGTAGTTGAGAAGTTGCGCTGACTACCCGTGGACGCAACGCCGACTTCGAATCAGGCAACTTCGTCCTCAACGTACGGCTCATCAACATCTCAGCTGGCGATAACGTCATGCCAGACACCGGCGTGTTTCGATACTCTAAGAGCGCAATGTATGGGTCACGGTGATCGAAATTCGCCTTCTGCAGCATGCGCTTCAGCGTTTGAACGAAACGCTCGCTCTCACCGTTTGACTGTGGGTACCGCGGACTGGATGTTGTTCCCTCAACTCCCCACTCGGACAGGAACGCCTTGAAGGTGGCACTGTTAAATGGCATGTTGTCACTGATGATTTCGCGAGGTATGCCGTGCCTCGCGAACACCGACTTGCAGTGCACAACCAAACTGCTGGCCGTCTTACTGTCGAGCTTGCATAGTTCAGGGTACTTGGAATAATAATCCACAATCACTAAGTAGTCATGGTTGTTGTATGTCATGACGTCCATACCAACTTTCTCCCAAGGTAGACTGGGGATGGGATGAGGCTTCAGCGGCTCACGCTGTTGCCTTGGTCTGTACCTCAGACACGCTTGGCACTTCGACACGACTTCCTCTATGTCGGTGCTCATGCCCGGCCAATACAAGCACATGCGCGCTCTGGCCTTGCACTTCTCAGCACCGAGATGACTTTCGTGGATGACTTTCAACATTTGTTGTCTCAGAGATGCTGGCACCACTATCTTGTCGGCTCGTCTCGCTGGTGCCAGCACTGTTGGATGACGATCGGCGCATCTCGTCTATGCTCAGGCCAGCCATGCCTGATCTGTTGTCTCAGGATCGACATCGTCTCATCGGCTGCGGTCGCTGTCTGTATCTGCTCTCTTCGTACAGCACTCATCGGGATGTTTTCCACCAGTGTATGCACCATGACTTCCATGTCGGCATGTAGATCGTTCGTTTCTTCCTGTTTAGGATTGTACGCTCGCGACAGCGTGTCAGCGAGGTACATGAGACGACCCGGCACGTACTTCACATTGATTTCGTATCGTTGCAGGCGTATCATCATACGCTGGATGCGAGGTGATGCCCGTGCGATCGGCTTCTTCAGAATTGCTTCCAGAGGTCGATGATCTGTCTCGACCTCCACCACCTTTCCGTAGATGTATTGGTGATATTTTTCGCACGCGTAGATTATACTCAAGAGTTCTTTCTCAATCTGAACGTAGTTGCACTCAGCGGATGTCATTGCCCGTGATGAGTATGCCACTGGCTGCCGCTCTTGGATCAATGCAGCGCCAAGGCCTCGTTGCGATGCGTCACTCTGTATTTTGACGGGCTTCGTGACATCATAATATCGCAGCACTGGTTCACTGGTCAATATTGTTTTGAGTCTCTCGATGGCTGCGTCATGTTCCGGATGCCACGCCCACTCGACGTCCGTTGCCAATAACGATCGGAGTGGCGCTGTAATGTCAGACTCGTTCCGGATGAATTGCGACAGGAATTTCACCATTCCAAGGAACCGTCTCAGTGAAGTCTTGTCTTCAGGTCGAGGCATCTCAAATATGGCTTTCACTTTGTCGATGTCAGGTTTGAAACCATCTGGCGTCTGGATGTGACCCATGTACTTCACCTGGTTGACCTTGTATTGTATCTTCGATTTGTTGAATGTCACGTGACTTGCCTGCGCACGTTCCATTACCAGTCGGATGATCGCGTCGTGCTCTTCGTTGTCGACAGCTGCGATAATCATGTCATCGCCGATAATATGCACATTGTGGATGTCACCAAACGTCTCCATGTTCCGCTTCTGCATGACTTCGCTGGCTGAGCATATGCCAAACGGCATTCTTAGGAAGCGCATTCTACCCCACGGTGTGTTGAACGCTGTGAGATATGATGATTCGTCACTCAAACGCACTTGCCAAAACCCATCCTTGAGGTCAAGCACAGTGAATATCTTCTTCCCAGCCAGTTTGGCCTGGACGTCAGCGACTGTTGGCATTTCATAATGCTCTCTCTTGATGGCTGTATTGAGAGGCTTCGGATCTAAGCACACACGCATCGACCCGTTCTTCTTCTCCGTTATAACGAGGTTGCTGACCCAATCCGTAGGACGATCGACGTCATCGACAATTTCTCTCTGCTTCAAGTCATCAAGTGTCTGTTTCAGTTTATCGTGACGTGTGTATGGGATTCTGCGTTGCGGCTGGATGCACGGCCTGACTTCACTCGATGTCTCGATGTGATATTCTTTGGCAAACATGCCTGTGCCGTTGAACACTGCTGGGTATTCGCTTAGCAGATCTTCTTTGGTGAGCTTGCCCTTCTCATTCGTCTTCACTTCATCGATGTTGTGGCGGGACACCAGCTTCAAGCGTTCGCATGCGTCGTGTCCAAGTATTGCTGACTTGATATCGTCGACGATGTAGAATGAAACCGCATGTCGTTCATCACCGCTCGTGTGGGTTAGCACGACTGTACCCATAGGCAGTACCTTGGAGTTTCCAAATGCCGTTAGAACACAGCTTGTCGGTTTCATTGGCACGCTGCTCGCAAACTTTGAGTACACATGATATGGCAGCACGTTTGCCTGAGCACCGGTGTCAAGCTTGAAACGAATGCGTGTATCATTAAATGATACGTCTGCCTGCCACTTGTCTTGAATGTCACCAATGAACAACGAACCAATGAACAGTTCGTTTTCGACGTCACGAACATCGCAGTCTATTGCTCGCACCACTTTTGACTTGCAAACCGCTGCGAAATGGTTGCGTCGCTGGCATTGACTGCAGACTTTTCCAAACGCGGGACATTTCTTTGCTTCGTGCGTTCGCCCACAGTACTTGCAATCGCGTATCAGTTTGGTGCTCTCTTTAGCATTATATTTGTCAACTTGTCGGCTTTTGATGACGTGAACTTCAGTGTTTGTTTCAGGGTTGCCACTCGTTGACATCGTTTGTAACTGTGCCTTGCTAACTTCGGAAGCTCTGCATATGGACAGTGCCTTACCAAGAGTTAGGTCAGTTTCCCTGAGTAATCGTTCTTTTATGCGTTCGTCACGCACGCCGAACACCATTTTGTCTCTAAGCAACAGCTCCTGTTGATCTCCAAAATTGCAAGTCGACGCACGAGTGCGCAAATCAGTGACCCACTGATCAATGCTCTCGCCCTCTTTCTGGTCTCTGCTCCAGAATTTGTATCGCTCGTAGACGCTATTCTCGCGTGGAATGCAATAGTCGTCGAATTTTCGTAGCACAACTTCAATGTCAGTTTTGTCTTCATCTGTACCATACGTGAACGTTTCATGAATTTCAACCGCGTCGAACCCCATGCTGTGCAGTAGAATTGCGACTTGCGTAACGGCTGCTTTATCGCTCAGTTCCGCAGCTTGTCGGTACACATTGAAATTTGCTTTCCATCTTCGCCAAGTTACCGCTAGATTGGCCGCGTCAAAACGCATAGTATCGGGCCTTCGTAGCGATTCCATAGTTATAGACTAGTGCGGCATTTGTGCGCAAAAGTACAACTTACTTGAGTAGGCGTAGTTGTTTATATTTCTGACACCATGTCACAAGCACGCTTTGTATGAATTCGACATCTTTATTCAAATCCGAATAAAAGGAGGAACGTCATTGGTTAATAAAACGACAATCATGATAGAACGTAATAGGCATAGCGTCATGATACTACGTAGCACAATTGCAGTGTGTCACAACCACAACATATGTATTATCATTGGATAGGTAATTGAATAATCTTTCAGATGAACGCAACTTGTAGCAGCAGAAAATGAAGCTCAGTATGGTCAACATATTTCATTGCAACAACATACTAAGAGGTACCATCATGTAGATAATTCAATGCTCTTCAAAATAACACTTACTTGTAATTATAGAAAATGATAAAACTACCATGCATCATTTTTGGGGGGAATCTAGGTCAAAATTCTGAGGAAATAGATACTGTATAGAAATAACATGCTGATTGCTAATGGGTTAACAGGGGTCTAGTGCATGCTGTCTGTTGAAACAAGCCTCTGCCAGTGACCAATTACATATTAGTCATAGTTTCCATCAAACAATAGCAGCCAGAGAATCTTAACTGCAGTGGGGTGGGTCTAATACACAATACTCTGCCAACCCAGTCCAGGCAGAAACAGACAAAATGTGACAATTAGCTTTTTGGGAGGCCCTGAGGTGCCCTTAGAATGATTCAATCAAATACAAATTTGAAAGAAAAAGTTACTGAACAGTTTTTGAAATAACAGAAAAGACAACCTCTGATGTTGAAATGATACACTGGAAGTACAAATGTGGTGCTACAAAAATGTATAACGTTATGCCAGATTATGTCTTTATGTGTAAAACTAAGAGGACAGATTGATTATGTTATAAATTAATACTTAAAAACAGCCCCACAGAACTAATTATAGTTATTGTTAAGATGTTTAACCTAGTTCTATTATCTGACATTGTGCCAACAGATTGGTGTATTGGGATCATTAAGCCTATATATACAAACATAGCAGCAAACATTGGGACAGTGTGACTGCTGCCTGGCTAAATGGATGCCATGGTGCTTTGAAGTTAGTTCTTCTGCCAACTATCCTTTTCACACAAGCCTATAGGTTTAATGGCTGCCAGCACACTACTGAGCCTAAACTACCATGCAGGCGAGAAAAACGTCCTGATGTATTTGAACTTGAGCCACTAATTAACTGTCCACCAAGCAGTAGCAGAGCAGTTTTATAATAATAATCCACAAGTTAAGTGGCAGTGATCTTCTTTTTATCATTCATGTGATGTTTATTGTGAGCAGGGTGGACAAATGGTTATCATACGTAGACAGGTACAGAAGGAAACTGACGTTTTCTATAAAAAGAACACGTTTGCCAATCAATGGCATGTATTTCCTATTGTTGCCGTTTCTGCCAGGCAGAAAACAAACAACCCTGTAGGTAATTATTAATCAAATGTTTTTTGGTAAATCATAGTTACAGACCATAAAGGGTTATGATGGAAGTAAAATGTTGACATGTTTACTGTTCACTTATTGCACCATGTCTTGCATTTAGTGAAATAATTATAATAGAAAATAAAATGTTGTTTTTAAATACACGTTGTACATGCATTGATGAGAAACTGGGAAATACAGATTTCTTGTGTATAGCGGAACTATGTCAACTCTTCTAATGGTTGACATTTGGTTGTTTCAGATGTCAACTATATTGTGAATCTGTAATTATTAGTCTATATTGATACAATTGATTTACATAGTACCATGTCTACACAAGGCATGGCAAGTGTAAACAGAACAGTAGAATGCATTTGATATCAATAAAATGTAGGATATTTCACTCTATAGTTGTCCAGAATATAATTTTCTATGTTTGTCACTTACAGGTGACAATACATCTTTAACAGACCTGCCTACCCCAAAAACTTCCTGTCAGTAATCCATCTTCCCATTTACACTGATTTTCAGGAATATAGGCGTGCTGTCAGTAATAGTTCAGAACCGTGTCAGATATTGTCACGAAAAGAACACCACTGTCAGTAATACTTTAATACTGTGACTATGACGATAGTTGCACCCAAAACATAATTGTTTTGAAGCGTTCAGTTAACAAGGTAAGGTAGATGTTCATGACCAGCATTGATGGAAATCAAACGTGAAGAAGCGTAACTGTAATGTAAATGAATCTATACACATTGTCACTGTAATTCTGATTTTATGTAAATTTCAAAAACAGCATGTTGACTACAAAAACTTGACAAATTATAACAATGCGTCATGTCATTGTCTATTTGTTGTGTCATTAGGATTAATATTAGTAGCCGGTATACCTATGGCCAGGCTATAGACTACACAGTGTAGTAGCTTGACTAGATCAAAGACAAACACAAAGTCATGCCAGGGAACGGCAAAATCATTACGTTACGCTAGTCATCAACATCGTCTAGTCTATTCAACTCTAGTATATAAGCCTATCCCTGTATTATAGGTTGTAAATGATAGACTAAACTCAATAAATACACTACCTTAGTCTTAGTACAGTCAGTTGGCCTAACACTACAAGTACAACACCCACTACTCTGTCACTAGTACTAGTCTAACGACGTAGTCAGTACCTGCAATTATCCCGGCCACCACTGATCATGTCATGAGATGAGAAGAAATCTATAGACATGGCCATCCTTGACTTCACCAAAGCATTCGATAAAGTTCCACATAAAAGAATAATCCACAAACTCAAACACTATGGCATCACAGGCCCAATATCATCATGGATAAATAGCTTCCTTACAGGAGGAACTCAACAGGTTGTTATAAATGGTTCCAAGTCAACATCAACTCAAGTCATTTCTGGGGTACAAGGCACAGTACTGGGGCCCCTACTTTTCCTACTTTACATAAATGACCTGCCAGACAATCTTTCCTCAACTGTTCGCCTTTTTGCAGACGACTGCCTGTTATATTCACCGATTAAAACTGACCAAGACACATCTGTCCTCCAAAACTATCTGCTCAAACTTGAGAAATGGCAATACACGTGGCTTATGAAATTCAACCCCACTAAATGTTATACAATGACAACAGCCTCAAGAAAATCGACACAAAATCTCTACACCTTCTGTGGACAACAACTTAAATCTGTTGAATCACTGTTATCCTGGCATACATATATCAAATACATTAAATTGGACAATACAAAGCAACTCAGTCACAAAAAAAGCACAACAGACATTGGGAATTATTTGAAGAAATTGAAATAAATGCCCAACCCAAATCAAGTCCATAGCCTACACAACCCTTGTCCGCCCTATATTTGAATATGCGTCAGCATCATGGGATCCACACTGCCTAAGAAATATCAAACTCATAGAAAGAACCCAGAGACAAGCCGCCAGATTTTGTAAGAACAACTATTCTAGAGAGCCAAGAACGGTAACACAACTCCTTACAGATCTCCAGTGGGACACCCTCCAATCAAGAAGAAAAACCCAGACTTAGCATATTATATAAAATGGAACATAACCTCATAGATATCCCACTTGATCAATTCATCAAACGCAACACCAGATGCTCACGTAAACATAATAAACAGTTAGTACGAATCAGGCACTCGACAAACATATTTGGAAACAGCTTTTTCCCAGTCACAATAAAAGAGTGGAATTCTCTACCTCCAAGCATTGTATCAAGTACATCACTGAATTCATTCCAGATTAGTCTAGCCTAACATGTAAAAAAATAATCAATAAGAGCCACCATGCGCACTGGCGTGATGTGTCCATAGGACATTTTGCCAGTCAAAATACAGATACAGATACATGTGAACTAGGAACATTAGTTTCACGTATACGGCAGTAGGTAAAGCCGACCCCCTTCTTTAAACTTGACAATACGGGCCATGTCTGCGTGCATGCTTTTATAAATGTTTGCAGCACACGTTTCTTCTTGGCTGGTAGTGGTGCCGTTTCGATCCCCGCTATAATTTCGTGCCGCGTGAGTCGCGACTTCGTCTTGTTTGAGCGCCATGAGCTCGGAAATGCGAATTTGTCATAACGCTGTTTCCTATTGGTCAGATTACGACCAGAAGCAGCGAATGAAAAACTATGTCACAACAAGCAGCATATATATGCTGCCACCTGTTGAATAAAGTGAAGCTAAATTTGAGGAGCACGGAAGTGATTGATAATCATTGCGACAACGAAAGGATCCGTAATATTTCCATCCCTCGCCGTAATACCGTAATTTGAGGTGTATTTCCGGAATGATTCCAGACAATCCGGAATGGTAGGCAGGTCTGTCTTTAACCAATAGACACCACAGTCACACCATTTTATAATAATTAAATGAACATCAAAATAAACACAACTTGCAATTATAGAAAATCAATAGTTTTGAAGATACAGTTTAAAAGCTGCAGGCAACTGAGTTTTACAGGGGTCAAATGTGTCTGCTCTGCCTGTGACCAATTAAAGATTAGTCAAGGCCTCAAAGGAACAATGCAGAGTGGAGTGAGGCCAGGGAACAGTTTCTGGCACAATACACAACATCTACTGTTGGGGGTGGTCTCAAGGGCCCTTCTCAAAACCACATCATTAGATAATGTAAAACCTTTGCACTTTGGGGGCCCCTTAGAATGATGCAATCAAATACAGATTTCTCGTGCATAATGGCAGTACCCTAAGATACGTCTATGCAAAATAAAATAAAAAGTTGCTGAACAGTTTCTGAGATACGGCAGCTAACAGCGGACGTAGTGTGATGGCAATAGTCCCTTGGACCTTCGGCCCAAAGGACTACAAATCACTACTCCTGTTTCGCCCAACCACTGCCTGTATCCTCAGTACATTGAGGGTAGGCGGAAGCATGGAAGAAGAATCGCTTCACATAGCGATTCGAATCGTATCCACACAGGAATCAGATAGGAAATTCCCAGTGACGTCACTACAGAGGTATTCCCCATTCCGCATCCGTACATTTTTCCGTATATATGGAATTCTAGCTTTTGCCTGTCTCAGTGATGCATTCGCTTAATATCCAGCTTAAGTATGTATTGTTTCAATCGATCAAACACTTTACTGTATGTGCTACGTGTACCCAATAACGTAACAGAATCGCTGGATGTAAATAATGCAATGTTTACAGTACGTGCTAATACATATTTTCTGCACAATGCTTTTACATGGCTGACATGGTGTCTCGCGTCTAGGTGTCGGCAAAAGCAGTGCGATATCGATCAGTCAGTGAATCTCATTGAGTAAACCAAGGGAAACATCCTGCAATAAACCCTAGGGATGTCATTCGCCGGTGTGTTTGGAAGCCATGATGACAGAACACTAACATTAGAAGCTCACCTACCATCTCACAACCTTCCTCGAAATTATCCAAGCTCGCTATTCGTGACAGCGCTGAGATTTTTGCAGTAAACATTGAACAGTTCTTAAAGGTGACATGAACATAAATTTATATTTTAATCAAGTAAATAACATACTAACATGATGCTATTTAGACAGATGTAATACCTGACATGTTCCTTAGTTAATATATACACGCAGTTTAATGTGTAAAATCAGCCTATCTGACCAATTTCCGAATGAAATCCCGGATGAAATAGTGTGCAAGATTGCCGCTTGGAAAAGTACTGTGACCTAATATGTGCCATAGCCCAAGTCTGCCTCACCATTGGAAACATACAAGACTCGGCATACGGGTCTGGCCACTCAGATTTGGAGATTTGTATCGCAAATGTGAGGACTTGTAGGACTGTTGCCACACAACGATGAACCATTGGCACATCACTCATGAAAGATTATGACATGTATGATGACGACGACGATGTAGAAAAGGAACATTTTGAGACTGCTGTCATCGGCGACAAACGACAATTTCAGATTCACGGACTAAACATCAAAAGTTTTATTGGGAAAGGACAAACGGGACAATATATTACATTATGCAGAATCACACGGATTGTATTCAACGTCAGATGCAACGTCTATAATACTATATGCATAATTGTATCGTATTGTAATGTTATTTATTAATAATATGATTCGCGCAACCGACAGAATTGTGCAAGCCGACCATTCAGTGATTTCACTGTCGGCAGTGTCGCTGGCATTGATTGATTTGGAGATTTCAGTCACTTCCGACGACAGTACGGCTGGATTTTTGAAACCACTAAATAAATTTGGTTGGACTGCTGCGATGTTGTCATCCATGGCTGATAAGGTGACCCCATGTTCGGTAACAGGAAACTATATATTCATCACAGTAGTCGCAATGCAATGTGTATTGTCACTATAATTGACAAGCAGGATCGACACGCTCAACATTTCGCCGCTGACAGCTTTGGGAACAGGCATTGCTTTTGTCCATCTGAGAAAGATGCCACTGCTCGAATCAACAAAGCCAACTAAACTTTCGCCATGCTGACATCCATCTGGCAGTCAAGACAGCTGAGATTGAAAACTAAACTGAGACTATACAATAGTAACGTCCTCAGTGCACTTCTCTATGGGTCTGAGTGCTGGAAGCTGACAGCAAGCTAGAGACCTTCCAGAACAAGTGTCTCCGTAAGATTATAGGGGTATTTTGGCCGAACACCATCACCAATGAAGAGCTGCTCCGCCAGACAGATTCAACATCCCTGGCTATGAAGATCAAGAGACGGAGATGGATAGGGCACATTTGCAGAATGCCGACACGCGCACTACCAAAGAAAGACAATACCGTAAATTTCCGTGTATAATACGGCCCCATGTATAATACCAACGACAGAAATAAGCCAGAATATTTACTTGTCCGTTGGACAAGTAAGTTTTGAAATCTACTTGTCCGCAAAATTTTAACTTGTCCGAGTGGTTGTCAAGGGGAATCGAAGCTTTGGAAAAAACGTAAAAAGTCTGTCTTATTTTTATGACAACACAATGTTCCTGCTGTTTTGTTGCATGTACAGTACATCTGAGTGACTTGTGATTAATGACACAATTTGATTTATTCTGCAAATTTTGAAATTGCAAAATTATATTTGCAACTATTTTCCGGTCCATTACTATTCATCACGAATATTAAAAGTAGACACATTACATGATGTATACCAATATTTTAGTGATACTGATTGTTTTCCATGCTATTTTCATTTTATAATATTGCAAAAACTGTTTATGTTTAATATGGTATAGGTGTATATATATATATATATATATATATAACATATAACACTGATGTAAAATTGTTGCATCAGTTTGTCATTGAAGACGCCATTCAACCAGGAACATGACCAATACAAAGCCAGGAGATGTTGTCAAAAAATCATAATAAACTATATAGACCTAATATGAGAATATTTTTTTCAACCTCTATGAACTTTAATATTAACATAGTTCGGTATTTTACAAACGAAGATAATATTCAATCCATCATCAGCAAACAAACATAATTTTCCTAAATGTTATATTACCATTTCAATGATAATAAAACAGTTTTAACGGTGCCCGAATTACATTTACCAGGCGGAATATAATTGATAGATTTAGTTACAACTTAGTCGTAACATAGTTGGCGGAAGCCGACATGTCAACGGCGGTTGGCGCACCGTCCCCGGCCGCGCGTCTTGCATAATTCGGTTTAAAAAACTCGCAATTTATGGTTAATATAAATGTTACATAGATACAACATTTATGAAATGTCATTAATATTCCGTTTATCAACCAGCACTATAGATTTATCGGAGAGCCAGTTACAAGTTTTGAAAATTGTTACCGATCTGGATCGGCTAACGACAGTTCGATGACTTGGTCTTGGAAGACTGCCGAGTCCGCGTGGGTTAGGCGTAATAATGGGTAAAACTTTGTATATACTTATTCAAATAACACGGAAGCGATACAAAGTCTACTATTTCCAAAGTTCATCAAATATGATCCGTGCGCGGAAGCAAGTTATACGTCGGCTAAACTGAACGATTTCCGATTGTGTGAAATACAGCCCCGATCAACGATGGCTGATGCGGAGTCTGTCCTACGCGTATGACAGAGCTAGGTCGGTGCGCTCAACGCATGACCCTGTTAACGTAGGACCTAAACTCGGTCGCACATTGACGTACAACACACTGGCGGCGAAACGACAAGACGCCGACACACCAACAAAATTGCAACGCGCGCGATTGCTGGCGAACTTCATTTACGTTTGAATTTACTCAAATAAAAATGTTGCAATGTTGCACGCGTCACTATTTACTGTAAATTTTCACTTGTCCACCGGATAACCACGTAGAGTCATTTTACTTGTCCGAGCCAAAAATTACTTGTCCCGGACAAACGGACAAGTGCTATTTCGAACGCTGTAGTATAACATCAAATACATAATATAAAATATTTTTGTGATTTTTAAAAGCATTGTATTCTGAGGTTCTAATTCCATGTTTATGTTTATTGAACTGTTTATGTTTATGACTGATTGAATATATGAATAATATATATATAGGCAGTGTGTATATATATATATATATATATATATATGTGTGTGTACGTAAATATACATATATTGTACAGATTGGGTGCTTTTGCTAATTAATAAAAATGAGAGGTTAATTTATTTTAATTGACCTGATAAATATGTGAGGTTAATTTAATTGGGATTTTTTCAAGTTAATTGCTCCATGCCTGGTTCAAATTCATACAATGTTTGACATATATTTGTCTTGCGTGCATCTGGTGCGGGACAAGGAAATTTCCGATAGTCACTGAAGACTCTTGCAGGGTCTGTACACAATGTCAGTTAAAAATTTCAAGGCTATTTTAGAGCTTTTCAAGGTTAATGATAGGAACATTTCAAGGCTATTTAACCGAGAATGAACTGGCACTAAACCATTGACCATAACCTACAGCTGATCAACAAAAGATTGTGCGACATAAAAATGATAAAATTAACAGATCTGGGTGGAATGCTTTAACTGCCTCATGCATCATGCCCTGTAAAAAGTGATTGGTCAAGGAAGATCAATTTGAATGAACAGGAAGCCCTGCATCATAAAAGAGGTCCACAGGCAACTGTTGTGCAACACAAGCAGATAAACTGATGAGCAGCAGAAGTGCTCCCCAGGCAGATGGAGGGGGCTACTAAAGCCCTGCGCAAGGCGGGTTTTGGCCCGCAGCCCGCTGGGGCCCGCAACCCACGGGCTGGATTTTTGTTGGTGTTGCGGCGCGGGTTAAGTTTCAATTTGTGTGGGGCGGGGCGGTCTGCGGGTCAAGTCACTGCGGGGCAGGGCGGTCTGCGGGCTAGTAATTTTTACATGCGGGCTACTGCGGGCTGATTTATGTAACTCATTAATGGTCACCAGTTACTCAAAGGTGGGACATTCTTTGAGCTAATTAATTGGGATTACCAGATTGCCCTTTTGTTTGTGTTTAAACAGTGTCAGGATAACATGTGCTGGCCTGCCTTGCCAGCTTCAGTCAGGTGTGATTAGTGGCTTCTTCCAGGAGGAAATATCAGTCCAGGCCATCAATCTGTTTGTGTAATTAAGCCACCAGGATGTCCATAAAGAGCAGTTACCCCACCAATTAGACAGGAAATGCCTTTGATGTGTGGAGACTGGAGACCATGCCACTTGGCACTGGCTGACATTGCCTAACTGCTATGAACAAGAACTGTCAGTCTTCCTCTGTAGAAGTAAGATGGCTCAAGTCAAACTGCCTTCTACACTAGTATAATCCGGTGCCAGTAGCCTGGTCCAGAGGGGAGTTTGAGCCTGTTATATGGACATGTGAAAACCCTCTCAACAATCAGTAGTCTACGATCAGAAAATATAAATTGCTAACTAATTCTAATATCAGCAGATTGCAAATTGCAACACTGCCATTGTGCACCAGACTCAACCTTTGAACAACTCGTGTTCATGCAGTACAATGGCAAATAGATTATAAGATCATAGGATGCCACTGAAATTAATGCCAGCAGTGTGAATTTCATTGTTCCTCATAAAAAAATGATCAACTGCCATTGCATATTCACTTGTGCTGAGTTATATCAATTAGATTAATTAATAATTTTAAAATACGTTAAAATTTGTACTCGTACCTTTACTTTGCCCCAGGTCTGCTTATCACCTTCAGGCATTTACATTATAATGACAAGGGTTCTATTTTTCTTAAAGATAGAATTCCAAGTACGACATGGTTGTCACCCAGCGCCGTGCATTTGTTAATATTGTAAACAACAACGATTAATAAAGAGGATATATTTTTAATGATTCCATGTCATCTGTTGTGGGCTGCGGGGCGGGTGCGGGCTGACTTTTGACTAATTACGGCGGGGCAAGTTACTGCGGGGTGGGGCGGGCTGCGGGCCAGGATGTGGCAAAATATGCGGGGCGGGCTGAGTTGTAATATGCGGGGCGGGCTGCAGGTCAACTGACATAGTTGCGGGGCGGGTGCAGGCTCAGATTGCCAGCCCGCGCAGGGCTTTAGGGGCTACTGATGAACAAAGGCTACCAGGGTCAGTGGGCAACTGTAGCCATCAGCAATGCCATAAGCAGATAAGGTAATATGGGTTTCAGGCTGAGATCAGCAGAGAATGCACTAGCTACTAGTGCCGGGATCAGCAGAGAATGCACTAGCTACTAGTGCCGAGATCAGTAGAGAATGCACTAGCTACTAGTGCTGAGATCAGCAGAGAATGCACTAGCTACTAGTGCTGAGATCAGCAGAGAATGCACTAGCTACTAGTGAACAAAGGCCAGAGCCAGAGAGGTAGAGCCTAGTCAAAGCTTTCCTAGGCCACAAGCCAGAATTCAAGGAAATCAAGGCCTTGAATTGGTGTAATTCAAGGTTTTCAGGGATTTCATGGCCCATTACCAACCCTGCTCTTGGTGACCCACTCAAAATGGCTTCGTGATCCAATTTTGGGTTGCCATCCAGGGGTTAAGAACCACTGTGCTAGGTGATTGGTTAGTTAGACTCAGTAGCGGTTTTTGTTTGCATCAGTCACCTCTGACTGACTACAATTTGGAGTCATCTACCTTTGGAGTAAACTTGGCTTCACATTTTTTTCCTTTTCACTTGTGTATTTGTTATCCCATGAATACATACAGCAGGAAACCATGGGATAGTGTGAAGTCCTACTGCATGGTTCAATGGGTGTAATGGTCTTTAATGGAATGACTTCTTTAGCGCCAATATCTTCAGAAAATCTGGGCTCAGTGGTGCAACAAATCCAAAGGATAAAAGCTTTCTCACTGTCATGTACAGAGCAAAAGTCGTCAACAGATGGATGGAATTGCTAAGATGATAAGGAGGATATACAGTATTATTAAAAAGATTGGTTTTTAGACGACGGCTAAATGAAACTATATTTCTTATTACTGTCTTAAAACCAATAGGATGACAGCTAAATGAAACTATATTTCTTATTACTGTCTTAACACCAACAGGATGACGGTGAAATGAAACTATACTACTTATTACTGTCTTAACACCAATAGGATGATGGCGAAATGAAACTATATTTCTTATTACTGTCTTAACACCAATAGGATGACGGCTAAATTAAACTATATTTCTTATTACTGACTTAACACCAACAGAATGACTGCGAAATGAAACTATATTTCTTATTACTGACTAAATACCAACAGGGAGTAAGTTCCACAAAGTTGGTGCAGCAACCGAAAAGGCTCGAGTTCCAGCGTTCGCCTAACTATGCCTATGGGAATAAACAGAGTAAGGAAAGCACGTTTAGTAACTGTCGGACATGCAGTCACTAACATTGTTTGGTTTTAAAACAACAATAAATTAAGTCAATAGTCTAAACCACTCATCTCCCCGACCCGAGAGACAAACACATTTGTTCCTGACAAGACATGTTGTGTAATCTTTTGTCTAGCGTAGGCCTACTGATCAGTGACCAGATCCATGCCGCTTCTATCATCTTGATAACACGACAATTAGGCCGATTCGTCGGTTGATTCAAGTTATGTTTTGAGCAGTGTGTGTGTGTGTGTGCGTGCATGCGTGCGTGCGTATGTGTGTATGCGTGCGTGGTTGCATGTGACATGTGTGTGTGAGTCCGTGCGTAGACTCTAAGACTAAGTGCGTGTGTTGGTGCGTGCGTAAGTACGTGTGTTTGTCTACTAAGCCTCTAAGGTTGCGCCCTCTGTTCAGAATTAACATTGATGCAATAGCCTGCAGTACCGTACATTCGACTACACTAAGCCTCGGTGTGTCGATATAAGTTATAACGCAAGTTGCTAGACCTAGGGCTAGGCTAGGCTAAACCTAGAGTTGATAGAGAATGTTTACTGGATAGTTATACGAATGATGACAACGGTGTGATACCTGTAAGTGTTGGTGGAGACAAATATTCGTGGAGGTTGTTGAATACTAGACCGACTGACACTGACAGTTTCACTTTGAAGCACAAATTCCCCGTGCTATTTTGGTTTCAACAATTTACATTCGCCAGGTGGCGCCATAATATGCAGTTGCCAAACCGTTTACTTCCCAGCCCAACGCGTGACACCACTGAACTAGGTGGTATCTAGATTTGTCTCTCCGAAATTAAGGCAGAAAACGCAGTTTTCTACATTTCAAGTTCATCAGATAATTTTGCGGCGTATAGATGTTTATCGGTGTACAGACCGCCTTCAGTGGTCGATTTGCCAACCACTGAAGATAGGTATGTGTGTGTGTGTGTGTGTGTGTGTGTGTGTGTGCATGCGTGCGTGCGTGCGTGCGCGTGTGTATATATATAATCACATTATCATAGAAGTGGGAATATGGGGTGGGGGCTGAGCCGGTGTAGGTATAGTAAAGTGACTGTAGTAAACTGACCTCCTGGTCGATTTAGGCCTACTATTAAATATTCTGATCGGGGGAGCGGAATGTTATTATTTAGTATCTTGAACACCCTGTGGTTATTTGACCCCTTTTTATTCTAGCACTAAGTTTGACCAATTTGCATATGTTGTAATGTACATTTGCTACTTACCCATTGCCCAGGTTGGAACCCTGTGCTGCAGTGTCGAACCTTGGGCAAGTTCGTTCACTCTACGTTGCTCCAGTTCACTCAGCTGTATGAATGAGTACCTGGTTAAAGACAGTGCTGGATATTTGTGTACGAATAGTCTTCGCTCATTAATTGTAGCCTGGCTTCCCAGATAAGTCGCGAATGTGTTCGGTTGAATAGGTAGTAAAGTGTAAAGTGTTTTGAGCTGTCCGAAGGACTGGATACTGCGCTATTTAAGAACTTACATGTTTACAATGTTGTACCAGCCATTCTCTCAGTTAATGTGTAACGTCAAACAGCATTGCTACCATTTTACTACAGTTTAACCCCCACACATGTTCTCTGTATCAGCATTACTACTGAGTATAACCACCGTTACATCGCTTCCATCTCTGTTGTGCCATCCTGGCAAACCATGGGTGGTGACTGCCAGGGCCCGGCAAACGTTTTGAATATAGGGCCAAATAAGTGACTTGGGTTAGGTCAGCAGGCCGCACATTTTATTTCTTAATATTTGTTATCACTAGCCCAATTGTCGTGGCAGTCTAGCTCATAAACTTACACATTTTGGAGTTGTTATTACTATGAAACATCAATGGCTAATTTTTAAAGATTTCTTATTGAAAATATACATTATTCATAACCGCGTTGTCGTCGTGCAAATGGCATATTCACCAAGTGCTCCACGCCTAAGTGTGCTTGACGTGTGTGATCAGTTTAAGAAACTGTTCCGTCGGTATGTGTGCTTGATTCCAAGATACGTACACCTCAATGAATGCAACTTGGCGTTGTCGACTATCATCATTCATTATCATCATTGTGCAGCAGTAGTGTCCCGTGGTTATGCGAAGGCTTCAGCAAGTCGTTTCCAAATCTGCTTGTCTTGCGCTATCCTCTGCCAGATGTTGCCCTTCCAGTACTCGTCTAGTTCGTCTCTCCACCATCTCGCCGGTCTTCCACTAGATCGTCTCCCTTCGCAAGGTCTCCAAGTAGTGATACGCGATGTCCATCGGTTTTTTCGTAGCCTACTGATGTGCCCGGCTCAGGTCCACTTCTGTCTTCTGGTTTGTTCTATCACGTCTTCTCTCTTACCCATGTTTGTTTTTATCTCCCGATATGTGATATTTTTCTTTTAATCTTTGTTTGTGCGGCAGCTATCTTGTTCTTTGCCTGGTTGGTGAGTATCCATGTTTCCGCGTCGTTGGAAGCACGCATGAATTGTAGACTTGTCTCTTCAAGCAGGTTCCAAAGTTACCCTTGAATATGTCGCGATGTTTGGCGAATGCCGTCCAGCCGGCCGTAATTCTTCTTTGAACCTCCTTGTGTTGGTTTTGTCTGATGTGGTGTAGCTGTGCCAGGTAGACGTAGATTTTAACGTTCTCTATCTGCGTGGTGTTGATATATATTGGTGTGTAATTTTCTAGCATCACTTTTGTATTCAAAATGTTCATCTTCAGATCTTGTTTATCACTTTCATTAGCTAGCTCCTGCAGCATTTTGTGTAGTTCTTGTGGTGTAGAAGCGCATATGAGTATGTTGTCGGCGAAGACATATTTGACATATCTGCCGATCTTGCCACATTATCGTAGAACAAACATGAATGTCTGTCCTGTTAACCAGAATCACCGTCTCGAGCCAGGGGTGGCAACGATATTAGACTACTCCTGCCAACACAAATGTACGACTCAAGTGCACTTTGTTCCACTAGCTGGTCTTCGTTAGTGTTGCTTGTGGGAATCATGCTGCACAAAGGAACGATTACAGGGACTTGTGCTTAGGTCCTTAGCCCCGCTGGTTCGCTATTACGTGGTATATCCCCTACTAGTTATGTGTTTCGAACTTTTCATTTGTGAAACAATCAAACTGAGAACCTAAATCTGGCTTACTAAGAGCAATTTAAAAGTATAACTTCCACACATTATTAATTATATTATTAAGTATACTTAATTAATAAATGAGGAGCAGTTTAGTTATATTACAAATCGTGTGTATAACCTCAGCATACCAATATTTGTTGAAGATGGTCGCGTAGACAGAGCAGCAGTTCTACTGAGGCGGAACTTTTATGTGAACAACGTCCGGAGAATTACATGAGCAGCGAGAGTGGATGATTTGAGGAAACAGATTGCGATGCAGTTGAGTTCCGAAAGAAGAATAGTAAGATGCCAGACAATTAATATGCTGGACACTTATTATTGTGCGGGTCGAGGCAGACCGACTATGAAAAGAACAGATACGGTGAAATAGTGAGGCCGCATAAAAATGGGTTATATATAAAACTATAATTTTATTATATATATATATATACACACACACATATAATTATATATTTGTATATACACACACTCAGAAGAAGACACAAACAACTTCTACAATGACGTGGATTGACCTTAGAAAAGCCAACCCACTACACGATAGTGATGGGAGAATTTAATGCACAAGTAGGGATACTAACAAACATTTCCGAAACGGCAACAGACACATTTGGCCTAGGTGTGAGAAACGAAAGAGGCGACACCTTGGTAGAATGGGCAACATCAAGAAAGTACAAAATCATGAATATCATGTTTCAGAAGAAAGCAGTGAGGAGATGGCCGTGGAAAAGATCAAATGGAGAAATGAAGAACGAGATTGACTACATCCTGACAAACAGACCATACATGCTCACTGACGTAACAGTCATCAATCAAGTTAACATCGGAAGTGACCAGAGAATGGCAATGAGCAACATCAAACTGGACGTCAAGGCTGAAAGGAAATAGTTGATCAGCAAGAGACCACCAAGTGTAGATACCACACTAATAGGTACAAAAAAGATCGAATTCCAACTCGAACTGCAAAATTGATTCGAGACACTACAAGAACTAAACGACATCTTCACAATGAGCGAAAACATCACTGAGATGATCCAACTAAGTACGACAGGTATGTAAAGACGAGAATATCGTCACGTACACGAGCACTGATGAAGAAATGACGAGAAATGGTGGATAATGGCGACCATAAAAACAAATGGAGTACGCAGAAATATGCAAGACCATCAAAAAGAAAGCGAAGGAGGACATCAGGAAGTACAAACAAGAGATCGTACGAGACACGATTATGTCATCAAAGAGCTTGAACAAAGCAAGAAGAACACAGGCACTAGGCCGAGACAGACTGATTACACTTTTAGACAAGCTGGGTAGAGAAATACAAGACCAAGATATGATCATGGAATGAATAGAGGACTTTTACACCGGAGCTATACGACAGTGAATAGAGTACCACATTTCATACCGACCCGTAAGAAGTACCAGAGATAACACCGTGGGATGTGAAAGCAGCGCTAAGAGATATGAAGAATGAGAATACATCAGGCCACGACCATGTAAACATTGAAACATAAAAAGCAGCAGCAGATATCATCTTGAAGACATTGGCTAAGCTGTATACTAAATGCTTATCAGAAAGACGAATACTCACCGCATGGAAGAACGCAAAGATGGTGATAATTTTCAAGAAGGGAAATAAGAAAGACTTAAAGAACTAAAGACCGATATGTCTGTTATCAAACATCTACAAATTACTCACAAATATACTAATGAATAGGCAAGAGAAGACATTCGACGAAAACAAAGCACGAGAGCAAGCAGGATTCAGAAGCAGGTACCCAACGACAGACCACCACATACGCGTCGTAAACCAACTGAAAGAGAAGTGCCGATAATACAATATCCCGCTCGGCATCGCTTTCGTCGATTACGAGAAGGCTTTCGACTCGGTGCAAACTCAAGCAATACTGACCTCCCTTAAAGAACAGGAGATAGGAGACGTGTACATCGAACTCATGAAAGATATCCACACCAATAGCTTGGTGACAGTCCACCTACACAAAAAGAGCAACAGGATCAACATCAGGAGAGGAGTACGACAGGGTGACACCATATCGTGCATGCTGTTTACGGCGAAAGACACGAAAGCATATTCCGAAGACTGACCTAGGATACCAGAGGCTTGGGGATAGATGGAGAATATCTCAGTCATCTTCGCTTCGCCGACGACATACTCATATGCGCTACTATACCGCAAGAACTACAAAAAAAAGCTGCAGGAGCTAGCTGATGAAAGTAATAAACAAGGTCTGAAGATGAACATTTCGAAGGCAAAAGTGATGCGAGAAAAATGACACACCAATATATATTATATATCAACACCAGGCAGATAGAGAACGTTGAAAGCTACGTCTATCTAGGACATCGACAGTATCAAAGGCAATAGCCAAGAAAAGGAAATTCAAAGAAGAGTAACCGCCGGCTGGACAGCATTTGCCAAACACCGCGACATCTTCAAGGGTAACTTTGGAACCTGCTTGTCTACAACTAATGCGTACTTCCAGCGATGATATACGGCGCGGAAACATGGGCACTCACCACCCAGGCAAAGAACAAGCTAGCAGCTACACAAACAAAGATGGAAAGAAGTATGATAAACATCACACATCAGGAGAGAAAAAGCATTTGGGTAAGAGAGAAAACAAAGGTCATATACATGTGATAGACAAAATCAGAAGACAGAAGTGGACATGGACAGGGCACATCAGCAGACTACGAGATAACCGATGGATATCGCGTATCAAAACCCGGAGACCTTAAGAAGGGAAACGATCTAGAGGAAGACCGGCGAGACAGTGGAGAGACGAACTAGACGAGTTCTGGAAGGCCACCATCTGACAGGGGATAGCGCAAGACAGGCAGATTTGGAAAAGACATGCTAAGGCCTTCGTCCAACCACGGGACACTACGCCTGCACAATGACGATGATTATGTATATATATATATATATACATACATATATATTGTCATGCTGCTGTCATCATGTAATGTAATGTATATATATACATATATATATACATTACATTACATGATGACAGCAGCATGACAATATATATATATATACATATATATATATATACATCATCATCGTCATTGTGCAGCCGTAGTGTCCCGTGGTTGGACGAAGGCCTTAGCATGTTTTTTCCAAATCTGCCTGTCTTGCGCTATCCCCTGTCAGATGGTGGCCTTCCAGAACTCGTCTAGTTCGTCTCTCCACTGTCTCGCCGGTGGAAATATATATATATATATATATATTGCCACAAATGCGGTTATCGTGATACTTTTATGCGGTTATCGGGAGACACTTAACTATCGGGAGACCTCGAGTAGGTCTCCCGATAGATATTTGACATTATCTAATAAAGTATACTTCTGTTTTTTTATATTTAGACGCGTGTTGTATAAAAGGTTGTTAGTTTATGCTACTAAACATTTCTTAAACAAATATTAGAATTTACAACGATGTTATTAGCGATAAACAGCGTGATCTATTTTGATCACTTAGACTTTCGGGAGACCTACGAAATATGGAAATAAAATTCGAAAAACCATGTATATTCTCTTTGAAATTTAGTCAGTGTGTTTAACATCAATACTTTGATGTATGTGTAACATTTGGATACTAGGGCATATCAAACAAAAGTATATACATTTTTGCATTTTGTGAGCGCCTCCGCTGACTCTTCGCGTGTTGGTTGTTCTTAGAGTATCAATGAAGCCACGTCATTTACCGCCCTTGCCCTGTCTAACCAATGACTGACGAGCTCGCCATTTTTGGGAAGCACTGTTTGACGGTGTGTTTTGTCAGTTGTGTTAATTAATATGTACTGATTGAAGTGTATTTATTAACAAATACGGCTTTGTGATTAGATCAAAGCACAAAAACAAAGTCAAAGAGTATGAGTGAATGTGCATGAACTGCCACCCACTCACTGGATGACAATGCTAAAGTAAAAGTACAATCAGTATAATTATATTTATAAACTAACGTCATGGTTTACCGCATATAAATTGTAATAAATCATGTGTAGGAGGCCGTTCATCAATAACGATTTGTGGCAACTCATCATATTACCTCATTATCGTCCCCCAAAACATTTGGTAAAGATGAGAGGTTGGTTCTCTAAACAGGTGGGAGATGGGAAGTTGACAGCTAAAAGTTAAAACTAGTGCAGAAATATTAACAAACAGAAATGTAGTACAATGTCAATTACTGATTTCGTGCACCTTGTGACTTGTCATCCATGCAGTTATGTCTTGCATATTATAAAAGCTAATACACTAAATTAGGCTAAAACAACTTACACTGATGGTAGTGAATGAAGATATGCCCGTGGTTATAAACAAAGTTATGTAGCTGTCAGTTCAGCATACTACTGGTGGAGGCACAAATCGTGCGCCCTAATGTTTTATGCCGTTTTAACACAAACCTTATCACATTCTTCCGTAAGATATCTATGTGCCAAATCTGGAACACCTATTGTGTCAACTTTTTTCAAAAAGACTTGAAAAAGTTGTTCTGGGTGACGTACTTACGAAAATAGACCTGCGGAATCCAAATCTCGTAAAAGACGCCATGGTAAAAATCGGGCATCCTATCTGCGCTGTGCAAATCCCTCTGTGGCCAGAACGTGTCACGGGAATCTGTGCGATATCAGACAGTGTATTAAAATAGGCATTAAGAAATAGAGCATTAAGAAAGCAAGATTTCAGTGACACTGTTTTTTACCTTGCACGAATTTTCCGGTCGTGAGTTAAGACATACGAAAGTGAAAAACGCCAATTGGCAATTCCTAAACTGCTGTTTAATCGCCGCAAACTCTGTCAATTGTAGTGGTATTAAACTTAGTTGTTTATGTTTTACTATCATTACATTTTGTTTTATATGAAATATTGTATGAGCGGGTGATTATTAATCAAGGTACACATACATGTTTGCGCATTGATTACCCAACACCGTCAGTTAAAAGTGAAAATAATGTTTATTAACTTAAGTGGCTTCGTAGCCTAGGCTTAGGCTTAGGCCAATGCCAAGCAGAACTAGAAATGCTGCAGTTCGTGTGTTCGACAATGGCAATGACTATTCCGCTTGTTTGTTATCATCCTCCAAAAGTATGTTGTAATTTAAAGAGTACGCTCTACTTAGAGTTTAATTTAGGGTTAATTTTATGTTAAGTTTGGGGTTATGGTTAAGATTATAGTTGAGACCTATAAAATCCACTTCCCTATTTCCTGCGAGTCAGGTCCATGTCCTTACACCTAGTCAGTCTGACTCTACAGCTATTTCACAAATTTACCTGGATGGTTTGCTAATCTACTTAAATATTAGCATTAAACATATTTAAACGCTTATAAATAACTATAATACATGCTTACTGTTACATGCAGGTCCTTTCTAATGTTAGTGTACATAACCAGATATGTCGGACAAATGTTCCGTCCTCTAATGTTCAATGGGTATATTTTAAGGTCATCTACATTTAGTAGGTTTAGTCACGTAGACGTACACCCAATAATCTACAAAGTGTTGTCAGTATTTTGAAGTGAATGTTTGCATTCATACTAAAACACATGTAGATTCGTAGTATACTGTTGTTATTACATGACAATTAGATATACAGAAATGCATGCACAGAACTGCACGTAAGACAACAAGGATATGTTTTGTACTGTTAATGACTAATCGTGTTTTCACATATCTTCTCCCGTTGACACTCTACACTGTTCAGCTATGTAATGTGAATCATTGTATTTGTGGACACAGTGTTTCCCTTTCACAATGTCTTCCCTTCCAGCTGTCCGGTCGAACGCAAACAGTGTAGTGTCTCTGCCCGCTGCGATATGTCCCACTGCGATGTCTTCCCAGTCGTCAACTGAGTCAATTGTGACACATGATACATCTTCCAACTCATCTGTGACATCTCCCGAATCCACTCCAAATGCAGATCTTTATCAGAATACCGGTAAATATCAATGACAAAAACCCTTTCAAAATAGCACAAGGTTTGTTTATTCAACATTTATGACGTGTTCCAAAAAGACAGCCTATAATTGCATATACTATGTGTGACTTTTTAAATATTAGCATGAATGTTAAAAAAACGGTTAATGTATCTTAATATTTTATTTAGGTTGTTTTGGTGGGAAAGCCAATGTAACTGCAATTATCGGTCAGTACTTTGCTTACTGCGATTTGTTGTTATAAATGTTGCGATTCAATTATTCCATAAAATAATGATCAACTTATTTTCATAGCACGAATGAAGTGGACTCCGAAAAATGACACGGAAGCTACATGACAAATTCCATCATTGGATAACACTTCCAAGTCCACACCGGAATCTTCCAGGTAAATTTAAAATGTTGCAGATTGCTCCATATATATATATATATATATATAATTGTGTTCAATACATACGTAACACATCCATTCAATATACATTTCCATGCATATACCTTTCGCTATTTAATTACTGTGATAAAAATAATAACGACGTCTTGTGCTGCGCCTTTATCTGCCAAATAAGGCGCTCATAATCCGTGTTCTAAATATGATCGTTTAACCACTAGATCGGTAGAGTCTATCACAACAGAATAAATTTAAAGTAATTATTATCCTTTCTCAGGGAAGCATCTGGTAGAAAGCTTCATGGAAGAAGAGGGACTAACAATGGGATACCTGAAAGTGAGGACGAAGTTGCTGAACGAACAGAAGAAAGAGTAGGCACGGATTCGAAAGGCATTGCGATTCGCTTAGGTAATATATCAAGCTGGTTGTTATACGCTGGAGTAATAATGTGTTTGGTATATTCATCTAGCCGTACATGTACATTGTATACTGTATATATATATATATAAATATATTATATATATACAGGTATACTGTATATATATATATATATATATATACAGGTTTTTATTATGTTGTTTTTGTGCACCCCTAAAACTACAGGTATTTTTAATAATTCATTTTGGAAATAGTATTCATTTACAATACCTTGTTTGGTTAATGAATATTCATTTTTGATTGATTGATTGTTTATTTCCAAGTGGAAAATGCATACAATACATAAACATTTACACATGGAAATTGGGGAAGATAGAAGTGTTGTACTTATTAATCACTTCCCCAACACGACCATAACTTGTACAAGTATATTAAACACAACATTCATAACAACAGGGAAATATATTTTTAGAAAGCAATCTCATTCATTTTTTTAGTTATATTTGTATATATATATATATACATACACGTATATATGCATACATGTATACATACATATATATATATATACATGTACATACATACACACATACATACATATGTTTGTTCCTACTATACTGGTACATGTAGGAACAAATAATGCAGACAGGGAGGGAACAACTGCGATAGTACAGAAGTATAGACAGTTAGTGAGGAAGCTAAAGAAGACAAGAGTTGAACAGGTTATTCTGTCAGGAATTTTGCCAGTAATGGGAGGAAGGGGGGCAACGTATAGAAACTGCAAGAGGTTGGCGATCAACGCACTAGTTGAGCAGATGTGTGAAGAAGAGGGGGTGGGATTCACAGATTTATGGGGATTCTTTGTTGGGAGGGAAGATATGTACATGAGAGATGGCCTCCATCTTAGTGGAAAGGGCGCAGCAGTTTTCTCAGACAATCTGCTGCGATCTGTTGACAGTGGGACAGGTTGCATCTATTTAAACTAGATTCGCAGAGGGGACTCACAGAAAAGCCTGAAAATGGTGGCATAGATAAAGACAGCACAAATAAATCAGCATGTAACAGTCTGGAAAACTCTTCTGAAGCTGGATATAAATGTGTTTGTTTAAATGCATGGAGTATAGTAAACAAAACAAATGAACTAAACATTATGGTAGAAGATATTGACCCCCATATAATAGGTACAACCGAATCCTGGACCACCACCGATATATCAGATGCTGAATTGGGACTGACAGGATATGTAATGTTTAGAAAAGATAGAATAGGAAGAAAGGGAGGTGGAGTTATTTTATATATTAAAGAATCTATCCAGGCTTATGAAATAAAATTAGAAAGAGAAGCAGATAGCGAAGAAGCTGTTTGGTGTAACATAGTTACAGGAAACTCAACGTTAACAATTGGGTTAGTTTATCGAAGTCCAAACATAAGCATAGAAGAGAATTAAAAAATACAAAACGCTATAAGGGAAGTAAGCAAACGGGACTGTATTATTATGGGGGATTTTAACCACGGGCATATACAATGGAAATCTCTACAGAGTATGGGGAGAGAGGACCACAAGTTTTTAGTTTTAGTTCAAGATACTTTCCTTTCTCAACATGTGCTAGAACCAACCAGGGGTGAGAATGTGTTAGGCATAGTTTTGTCCTCACAGAATGAATTAGTTGACAATGTCAACATATGTGAGCCACTGGGGAGTAGCGATCACAACCAGATACATTTTACCATCAAAGTAAAATCAGAAAGCAATAGTAAAAAGCAGTATAGGAGAAATTTCCACAAAGGATGGTATAAGGACATGAGGAAATATTTAGCAAAGATAGACTGGAATAACACACTGAGAAATAAGATAGCAACAGAATGTTGGAATATATTAAAGAGTGAAATTAAGTGCATAGTCGATAAATGTGTACCCTTCAAAAAACAAGGGAAACGGTCCAAAAAGAAACACTTATCGAAAGAAGCCATTAGAAAAATTAAGTATAAACAAATGATGTGGAAGTCATATAGATGTACTGCAAATGATGAAGACTACAACAGTTATAAAGAAGCACTTAACCAAGCTACAGCTGAAATTAGAAATTCAAAGAGAAGCTATGAACAACAATTAGCTAGTAATATAAAACATGACAGCAAGAGTTTTTATGCGTATGTTCGAAGCAAACAGAAAGTTCAAGATAAGGTCGGTCCTCTAGAAGATAGTGCTGGAAATATAATATCAGAGGGATTCTTAATGGCAGAAGACCTGAATGAGTACTTTAGTTCAGTGTTTACCAGAGAAGATATTAGTTCACTGCCAGTACCAGTGACTAAGTTCAAGAGGGCAGATTCAGACTATTTAGGACAATTAATTGTAACCCCGGAAATGGTAGCTAAGAAAATAAGGGCTATGAAGGATAATATATCACCTGGAGTGGATGGGATTCCACCTAAACTACTATTGGAAATTGTAGAACAAATTAGCGTACCACTTGCAACAGTTTTCAATTTGTCATTAGAAGAGGGAGTGGTTCCTTTAGAATGGAAAGAGGCAAACATTATACCGTTATTTTAAAAAGGTTCGAGAAACAAGTCAGAGAACTATAGACCAGTGAGTTTAACACAAGTGATTTGCAAATTTTAGAAAGACTAATTACAGATCACATGGTGGATTTTCTTGTTAAACAAAACTTGATAAACCCATCTCAACATGGTTTTTTTAAAGCGAGGTCATGCTTAACAAATATGTTATGTTTTTTGGAAGACATCACTAAGTGGGTAGATGAGGGATCACCAGTAGATATCGTCTACTTAGATTTTCAAAAAGCTTTCGACAAAGTACCACATCAAAGATTACTGCTTAAACTAAAGGCCCATAGCATAGGAAATGGTATAATAAACTGGATAGAACAATGGCTGATTGACAGAAGACAACGTGTAGTAGTTGATGGGGAGGCTTCAAACTGGAAATCGGTTTTGAGTGGGGTACCACAGGGATCAGTACTAGGACATATATTATTCGTAATATATATCAACGATTTGGATGATGAAATAACAAGCAAGGAGTTGAAATTTGCGGATGATACAAAAGTGTTTAGAAGGATTAAAAGTGATGGAGATAGACAGCATTTACAAGATGATCTTGACAGGTTGATCAAATGGTCTGAAAAGTGGCAAATGCTGTTCAATTTTGGGAAATGTAAATGCCTCCACACAGGACATGGGAACGAAGAGGTAGAATATATAATGGGGGGTACTGTACTAAGTACTCGTATAAAAGAAAAGGACTTAGGGTTAACCATTAATGCTGATATGAAGGTTTCAGAGCAGTGAGGAATTGCAGCTTCAAAGGGAAATCAAATCCTTGGATTAATTAGGCGAAACATAACGTATAAGGAAAAAGAGCTAATAATACCGCTGTACAAAACAATAGTTAGGCCTCATTTAGAATATTGTATTCAAGCGTGGAGGCCATATCGCAGGAAGGACATAGATATGCTAGAAAGAGTGCAGAAGAGAGTAACTAAAATGATACCAAAACTGAGGGATCTTAGTTACGAAATACGCCTAACAGAATGTGGTTTATCAACACTAGAGACCAAGGGATTGAGAAGAGATCAGATAGAAGTGTTTACAATATTGAATGGTTATGAAAATATTGATAGAAATATTTTTTTCTCAGTTAAGAAAGATAAAAGGACTAGAGGACATGAAGTTACATTAGCAAAGGAGCAGAGTAGATTAGATATAAGAAAGTTTTCATTTTCACAAAGGACTGAAAATGAATGGAACAGATTATCTGCTGATTGTGTGGGTGCTAGCAGCGTGAATGTTTAAAAATAAAATCGACACATACCTCAGACGGGCGGGATACACATAGATAAAAGGGTCGGACTCTCGATAAGCCAAAGGGCTTCCTTGTCCACCTGCCAACTAGAGTTAATTCTCTGGGTGGCAATCTTGTTAAATATACATACATATACGTATATTCATCACTTCCGTTTTACTTGTGTGCATGCTGATTATTAATACACAAGTGCTTAAATCTTGTTTTTAGTATTTTAACTGTAGCTGAACTGTTTTTCATCATAGGAGTTCCATAATTTAACCCCATATACCGACATACACATAGATTTCAAAGTTGTACGTGTTTTATTTTTTTTACTTTGACGTGTCAAATGCATTGAATCATGGTTAGTAGCAAAGAATTCTTGAAGGTGATACATCAACATCTTCTTTTTAGCTTTGAACATTACAATAGAAATTCTCAATTTTATTATGTCAGTCAGTTTAAGTATATCTAAATCATAAAATAATGTATTAGTATGACATAAAAAGTCTCATTGCATATTAGCCTGATTATTTTCTTCTGTAACATAAAAATACTGTGAACAATAGTTTTATAAGTGCTGCCCCAGACTTCACAGCAGTATGATATATAAGGGAGAAATAGTGCACAGTATAATATAAACAATGAGTTTTTGCCAAGTATGTATCTTGCTCTGTACATAATGGCAACGGTTTTTTGACACTTTGGATTTTATCATGCTAACGTTCTCCTTCCAGTTGAGCTTATGATCGATCAAGACTTCTAAAAACTGACTAACATATACTCTGTCTATACTCTTATTGTCAATTTTTATATCGATATTTGAATTAATGCAACAGTTTGTGAACAACATATAGTTTGTTTAGTCACATTTAAACTTAAAGACAACCTATTTACTGAAAACCACACATGTAGTTTTTGTAACTCAATGGTTATATCCTTGCTGAGCTGCACAGGATCCTTTCCGGAACAAAACATACCAGTATCACCAGCAAACAGTATAAATTTTAGTATTGATGAAATATTACAAATATCATTTATATACAATAAAAAGAGTTTTGGACCCAGTATTGAGCCCTGTGGCACTCCACATGTCACTTTTAGTAACTCAGAGTTATAGTCATCATTACTAACATACTGTAGTATATTAATTAAGTAACTTTTTAGCCAGTCATTGGCAATACCTCTAATTCCATAAGCTTCTAATTTAGCAGATTATGGTCTATTGTGTCGAATGCTTTTTCAAATCAATAAAAATACCAATAGTACATTTTTCTGATCTAAAGCCGATGTGATTTCTTCAGTTAATTCTAGAAGAACCATTGATGTAGACATGTTAGTTTTAAATCCATACTGACTGTTAGTTAAAATATTATATTTATCAATACATTTGTCTAGTCTTCTATTAAATAACTTTTCTAAGATTTTTGAGAATTGTGGAAGCAGAGATACAGGTCTGTAGTTATTAAATATATTTTTCTCACCAGCTTTAAGTATAGGGATCACGTTGGCAATTTTCATTTTATTGGGAAATACTCCACTATTGAAAGACCTATTACAGATGTGTATAAGTGGAACCACAATGTTGGAAATTACTTTCTTAACAATGTCCATATCTATATTGTCAGAGCCTGTAGACTTCTTGTTTTTAAAGTTGCTGACAATACATATTATCTCATTTTCATCTACCCCCTCCAAGAACATAGTGTTTTGAGAGGTAGTCTGTAAATAATCAAGTACACTTACATTGCCATTTGGTAAATAATGCCTTTATCCAGATTCGGTCCTACATTTACAAAGAAATTATTGAATCCATGAGCAACATCTGTCTTATTTGTAATTATTACACCATTACTAATAAATGAGTTTGGGTAACTTGAGTGTTGTTGTCTTTTTTAATAATTTCATTTAAGACTTTCCAAGTACCTTTTATATTATTTTTTCTTTCTCCAGCAGTCTGTTATAAAACACTTTCTCACTAAATGTGAGAATAGAAGTTTATTTTTTTATTTTTTATACTTATATTCAGCTTCTTTAGTCCTAAGCTTTAAAAATGTTTTGTACAAATTATTATTATTATTTGCAAGCATTTTGGAAGCCTCTGTTTACCCAAGGTTTCTTCTTGGTTATAGTTGTATTAGCACATATTTTCTTAATAGGGCAATTTTTTATCATACACTTGTGTGAATGTATTTACAAATATATCGTAAGCCACATCAGCATCTGTTTAATTTAATATACTGTCCCAGTTTATTAATGAAAGATCTTTTTTTGAGATTTTTTGTAGCTGTCAGTCACTTTTCTCAATTTTGCTCAAGGCTTCCGTTGAAGAAGTTGGTATTTGGTTAATGCGATGTATGTGTATAAAGTCGGTACGCATTAGAACGTACGTAAGTGAGTAAAGTTGGTTTGTATGTAATTGTGTTTGCACTATTTGCCTGTTTCAGATTTGAAGAATTAGAAGGAAGGAGAATCGTCCGCCGGAGATGAAGCCAATCTTCCTATCATTAAGGAAACATTTCCAATAGCTATTAATAAACAACACTGTCAGATTTGTGTTAAGAGAAGACACCACAGCTAGATGGGATTTGTTTTAATTGCAAAATTAATGGAATTGTTTTTGGACCAAGAGATACAGTGGGTCATACCGAGCAAAATATATATATTTTTTTTTTTACTGGACCCCCGCTTCCATGGCAACAAACAAAATAGCTTGAATTAGAGCCGTTCCAAAAATGACAACTCTTTAACAGTTATGGATATTTTATCATAATGTTTTCATAATCATCATTGGTTTATTAACTCTAAAACTTGACTAAACATATTAATTTTTTTGGAATATTTCTATTTTATATAAATTTGATAATTATGTCATTGTAATTGTTTTTAATCGGCACATTTTTATATTACACTCCCAAGATGTTCCATAAAACAGGCATGTTTTAGACAGTTTTCGGAGCATATACTGGTGAATACAACAATGCAGTGTCGTGACTTCTTGATGCTAAAAATGTGACTTCCTGCAAATTGCCATCAAATATTGTATAATCCCAGCAAACATGGCAGTATTGGGCCAATGCTGGCATGGTACTGGCGAGTACCGTTTGTAACGTCAACGGTACAGCCGGTACTGAGCCGGTACATTGGACAGTCCATGCCATGGTGAAAGTGAATGTACTGGCCCGGCACTGACCCAATACAGGCAAGTTTTCAACATTGTTCCACAAGATGGCGCACGTGTAGCTTTTTGTAGCGCCACCTATGGAATGCAATTTTACCGCCAAATTTAGAGTGAATCCGCAGAGGATTACTGGATTAAGCTAGTTTGATGTGTTTGAATCTTTTTGATGTGCGATGTTGATGTGTCTGTGGAAGATTTGAAATTGGAATTTTGTCAGGTATGTTGTACTGATTAGTAAAAGTGAATAGCATACATTATGATATGATACTTGTGAATACACAGAATTGTATAATTGTACCTAAGTTAATGTTTTAATTGAGAAATAACAAACTGACATAGCTAGCCTGGGTGATAATTGAAAATTTGAAGCAGTCTGATGACTCTGCATAACTAGCAAACGATAGACCCTGCATCAAACTGGTCTGGCTACATTATTATTATTAATTATCAGCCTAATAGATAACTAGCCTTTTAATTGAAATATTGTTTGGCATACATATTATTTAATTCAGTCATTCTTGAACAGAAGTGGTATTTCAATGATTTTTCTTTCAGGTTTATTGGATATATAAGTTGGCAGTCCAATTGGCATGTCGTATTGGACAAAACGTCGAAAAATTCTAGCAGGAGTCGAGAAACATATGCAAAATATTGCAAACAGTGATGAGAATAATGAAATGACAGGCACTGCACAGCTTGACGTGGGATGTAGTCAGGGATCAGAAGTAGGACACAGGGTGGTAGATGTAGAAGGAGATAGTCATCATATTCATAGTGATGTGGATGTGGGCCATCCTCAAGACAATGATGTTTCAGTCAGTGAAAGTGAAGAAGAATTTATAGAGAATGACAATGTCTACTCCGATGATCCAAACTCTTCACCATCTTCATCTGATGGTGAAAATGATGACGAACATGATCAAAATGGTCTCTATTCTTTGTTGGCTAGATGGGCAATAACAAATGGGATTACCCACATTGCTCTAGGAGAATTGTTGGGTGTTCTTATACGTCTCCACCCTGATCTACCTAAAGACCCCAGAACACTTTTGTCAACAACAAAAGTTGATGGCATTAAACCAATAGCTGGTGGTTTGTACTACCATTTTGGAATTACAGTGGCAATCAAGTCTGCACTTGCTCTTGATCCGAAGCTGAAAAACTGTGACACTATACAGCTGCAGTTAAATATTGATGGGCTTCCATTGTTCAAGAGCAGCAATGTACAATTTTGGCCAATATTGGGGCGATTGGCACAGTCAAGCAACACAGAACCATTTGCAATAGGATTGATCTCTGGGAAATCAAAGCCTTGTCATCCAGATGAGTTTTTACAGGATTTTGTGGAAGAAATGGCTGATCTTCAAACAAACCGTTTGAATTTCAATGGTCAACTGTTCAACGTAGCCATTTCCAATTTTGTGTGTGATGCTCCAGCACGTGCTTACATCAAATCTGTCAAGTCCCATTCTGGTTATTCATGTTGCAATAAATGTACACAGGCTGGAGAGTACAAGGGAAAGATGACTTTTCCAGAAACTAATGCCCCATTGCGCACAGACATTGCATTTGATGAAATGGTCGATGAGGATCACCATGTACGGCAATGTGCACTGAGACGGCTATCACCACCACTGGGCATGGTTTCACAGTTCACATTAGATTACATGCATTTAGTCTGCCTTGGTGTGATGAATCATCTCCTCTTACTGTGGATGAAGGGTCCTCTCCATTGTCGTTTAGGGGGTCAGGCAAAACAGTTCATTTCAGAATGTCTTTTGTCTATGCGTAATCACATTCCAGAGGACTTTGCTAGAAAGCCCAGGGCTCTTGCTGAAACTGACAGATGGAAGGTTACTGAATTTAGGCTTTTTATGCTATATACCGGCCCAATTGCTTTGAAAGACAAAATAGCTAAAGAATTGTATGATAACTTTCTGTTACCATCAGTAGCCATCCACCTGCTAGCAAATCCTGCTTCAGCATGTAGTGTGACTTTATGTGACTATGCTCATAGTCTCTTAGTTCTTTTCAATCAACACTTTTCGCAGCTTTATGGACCAGACAAAGTGACATACAATGTTCATGGCTTAGTTCATTTAGCAGAAGATGTAAAAGTTCATGGTAATCTTGACCAGTTTTCTGCATTTCCGTGTGAAAATTTTCTTGGACAGCTAAAAAAAAATGGTCAGAAAGCCAAACTTTGTGCTCCAGCAGGTGATTATGAGAATAGCGAAGAAGTCCAAATTACAAATTGGTTTTGATGATCACCCAGGCTTATTTGTTCCCAGTTTGAAAAAAAAACCACACACGTGGTCCACTCCCAAGAGGAAATATGTATTTTCCATGTTCCCAATATGGGGAAGCACAATTAAAGGATTTTGCTATTGCAGCTGAAGTACCTAACGATTATGTTAAAATTGGTTCAAAGGTTGCTCTTGTACAGAATATTCTCCAGTGTGACACAGGGATTTACGTTGTCTATAAACTGTTCCTCTCACACAAAGCTGGATATTCATATTGTAGAAAATGTGAGTGAAGTACTCTATGTCATTAATGTTGAATTTATCGAGGGAAAATATATGTTACTACCATTTGGAAGAGTGCACGTTGCAATGCCTGTCATTCATACTGTTTGATTTCTCATAACTGTGATTTTTCTGAATTGCCTTACTAATTTATCCAATGTAAATTCATTTAAAAATATTTTTGTTGGTCTCCAGCATGTATGTTATGGTGGTCTTTGATGAGCACAATGAAGTTGACGTTGTGTCATCAAACTGGCTTATTAACAAAGCTAAGACGTACTGGCCTCCATTCAAATCATCACAAGCGATCAACAAAGCCGTGCGAGAAAGAGTCACCCCGGATCCTGAACAATGGAAAGTCTTCGAGATGCGAGTGCTCTGTGCTTGTTGTAAGGAAACATTATTTCCCCCTACATTTTGTATACATGGGTGTACTTAATTAGTGTACATTATATTTCAGATAATCTCCTTGTACACTGCATTGATAACATGGCTGAAATATACAATAAATGCATTTAATAGACAGTGTATTAAATTATAGAAACAAATAATAAATTGATTGCATAATATGGTTTTAATTGCATCTAATTACATCGTGACTCGCATTACGGCTGCATGGGGCACCTGATTATTGATGTTGGATGGGTGAATTTTGTGAATTCTGCACGTATTGTTTGAATTTTCACATAATGCAGTGTGCAAATAATTTATTTAAAAAAAAATTCCAAAAAGTTTATGTTATGTGCCACCATAAAAAATAATGGGAAATTCAATGACAATATTTTAAGACCATTTTCCATGTTTTCGTGAAATTGCCCTTCCCAATAAGTAAACTAATTGGCAACAGCATGCCGCAAAATCTTGTTAAATTAATGACAGTTTGGCAAAGTAAAATTTGGCTAACTATGATTCTTATCACTTTCACATTGATAATATAGCTATATAAATATAGAACTATTTGACTGCTTTATTCTATCATATTGACATTATTGTAATAAAATATACATGAAAAATATTTTAACCCAGTTTAGCCCAAAATGGAAGTTTAGTGTCGGGTGGGAGTCTTACATTCTTAAAAAGGTTAGGGATTATATCCTAAACAAATACATCTGATTTCTGATCCTTGCCCATGACTATTCTTGTGATGTCTTCATATTATATTGTAGTGAGCTATGATGAGGGGCGACAAAAGGCACGTAAAGGTGAATTTACATCTGATGTCCAAACAGAAGAAGAAGAAGATCAAAGCAAGAGGCCAAAGAGGTGTGTTAATAATTGTTGGATTAACATCAGCTGTAGCAAGTCTAGACTATTAAGTTAGTTATATTAGACAAACGGAGTAGTTGGTACGCAGTCTGCAGAAATATTTAATAGTGGTTAGTTTGTCCGAAAATAGCTCAGATGAGCTAATCTTATGCAATTCCACATGTGAATAAAGCTTCTTGTATCTTGTAGTTAAAACTACCCATGACAGTTACATAATTGCACAGTCATCAACCAGGGTTGGGGTTTAACCCGGGCTAAACTGGTTTTGCCCAGCCCAGTGGGTTAAACCAGGTTTTTAATAGTTTAACCCGGGTTAAGCCTAGGTTAAATTAGGTTTTACTCTATCGGAGATCTCATGATGATATTATCAGAGGGACATTCTCAATATTATATTAGTTGGTATATAGATTGATGATGGTTTAAAATTGTTGTATATCCACCTTATGCAAATTACTTGTACTAGACACCAGTTCAGACCATAATCCTTTTATGTATTTAAACCAGCCCAGAAAGTCCAAAATAAAAGGCCTTTTTATCAGTGTGCCATTAATTACTAGCTGAGTCTTCTGAAGATGTGCAGTGATTCCAGTCAGACAATCTACCCTAGTACAGTGTGGTGTCAGCTTGCAGGTTATGGAACAGGAGGATATAGAGCCTTGCAGACTGGTAAGTGGTAATCTACCCTTTGTGTTCACTGCCAATAACTGGATTCATCATCAATCCTCCAAAGATACCTGAGCCACCACATATTCATGGTCAAGTTGATTAGCTCAACTCACAAACTAAGACAATACACAACACTGAATGACAGTGTCCAGGGTGAGGCCTAAGCAGTCTTCCAAATGCTGAATAGATCAATTAACCCTGCCCCCCAGTCCCAAGTGGGTGACATTGTGCACAGGTGTTCATTAATCCTTAGTGAATGTACTTTTTGTGCTTTATTCTTTCATATTGTGACAAAATGTGGCTAAAAATAGCTTAACCCGGATTTAGCCCAAAATGGAGATTTAGCCCAACCCGGGTTAAACCAGGGTTTAACCCGGGGGCACGTTAACTTGCAAACATTATCATCAACATCTGTTTCAACAACATTATGCATTAACCCTAAACTCCTATAAATCTTTATGAAGCAACATCATATGTTTGTATAGAAAAAGGTGTCTTGATATGATATGTTAAAGTATTCAACAACAGATTTCATGTTTGTCCTAGATACACACAGAAGCCAGCTCATCTGCAAGATGACAGTGAAGATGATGATGTTGATGATGACTGCGAATCATTAGTCAGGAAATCGGAAAAAGGTCGAAGTGGAAAGGCATGTCATGCTAGACTGCAACGGGCACCCACGCCACCAACAGTTCCTGGTATTTATCTTCCTAGAATGATTACCTTCCTTTCTGTGTGAATGCCTGACCAATATATTATATTGTATCTTGTAATATATTGGTCAATGGTCATACTTCGTAATGGAATAATGTGTAATCTTAGACACACATGTTGCAATGAATTCCATCATAGACCAGTTTAATAACATCCATTTATGACACATTTGTGTTATTCAGATGCTAATCAACGTCTTTATAATTCAAATCACCTTGTAAATCACTGGTTTGCCCATGTGATTCTGGTACTATAATATAAAGTGCTGCTATGTGCTTGTTATTAATTGTCAAGTATCCCAGGCTGGCGTGTTGTTTGTTTGTATCTTTGTAAATACACGCTTCATGTTTTCAGATTTGACAGATGAGAGGATTCCAATGTGGAGGACCACACCAAATACTCCACCAAGTTGGAGGACACCTTCATCCGCGTTGGGATCAGCAGTGTTATCGCCATCATCAACCAGACAGTTTTCAGGTAATTATTCCAATCCTAACATATGGCCACAATACAAGATATGAACATCTATATCCTTTATCTTTACCATCTTTACAGCTTTAGCCCTGACACAAATATGTAGGTGTATAAAGAGTGCAAAAGCCTGATAGGTTGATCAAATGGTCTGAAAAGTGGCAAATGCTGTTCAATTTTGGGAAATGTAAATGCCTCCACACAGGTCATGGGAATGAAGAGGTAAAATATAAAATGGGGGGACTGTTCTAAGTACTACTGTAAAAGAAAAGGACTTAGGGTTAACCATTAGTGCTGATATGAAGGTTTCAGAGCAGTGCGGAATTGCAGCGTCAAAGGGAAATCAAATCCTTGGATTAATTAGGCGAAATATAGCGTATAAGAAAAAAGAATTAATAGTACCGCTGTACAAAACAATAGTGAGGCCTCATTTAGAATATTGTATACAAGCATGGAGGCCATATCGCAAGAAGGACATAGATATGCTAGAAAGAGTACAGAGGAGAGCGACTAAAATGATACCAAATCTGAGGGATCTTAGTTACGAAATACGCCTAAAAGAATGTGGTTTAACAACACTAGAGACCAGGAGATTGAGAGGAGATCACATAGAAGTGTTTAAAATATTGAATGGTTATGAAAATATTGATAGAAACATTTTTTTCTCAGTTAAGAAAAATAGAAGGACCAGAGGACATGAAGCTACATTAGTAAAGGAGCAGTGTAGATTAGATATAAGAAAGTTCTCATTCTCACAAAGGACTGTAAATGAATGGAACAGATTATCTCCTGATTGTGTTGGTGCTAGTAGCGTGAATATGTTTAAAAATAAAATCGACACACACCTTAAAAAGGCGGGATACATGTAGATAAAAAGTATTGGACTCTCGATAAGCCAAAAGGCTTCCTTGTCCACCTGCCATCCAGAGTAATTTTCTGGATGGCAATCTTGTTAAAAAAGTGTTACGATGTTGGGTCGGACAAGAACTTATTCGTGACAATACTCTCATGCAGAAAAAATGCATTAAAATATACTAGTAATAAAACGAAAAAAAAATATTTTCATGCACAGTAAATGCTATCTTAAAATAAACTCTTGACTATATTAGCACGTAGCCATCTCTATACATGTTTTCTATTATGTGTACTAGTCAAGGTGCATAGTATTTTTTAAATACTCTACATGTTGTATTTATTTTTGGCAGCTTTTCAGAGGGAGATGCTGTCAGGTATGACAGCCATCCAACCGACACTGGATGGCGTGGTGCAAGAGCTGGCCACTCTGCGGAAGCAGATAAAAACACTGCATAGTGGAGACGTTAAAGAGCTGCCAGAGGACATAGATTTCCCACTGCCAAGTGTAAACAAGGTCGAGGAGCTGGAGGTCAGGCTGCTCGACAAGAACGTCAAAAACCTGGTGGTGAGTATTTGTATGATCATGTTTGTAGTTTAGTCTTATTTTTGCATCGTTACATCATTCTTTCTAAGGGAAAATAATGAAAACTTCTAATTGATCTCTTAATATCTTCATCTCAAGTGTTTTAAATGTCGTAATAAAACCTGCAATATATTTGTATTCATTTTATAGTTTCCTTGTATGTTCTATGTGTAGGCATTACAAATTTTACATTTCCCAAAAGTGAATAACATCCACCATTTTCAGGCCATTTCTAGATCCTCTCGAACATTTTCCCCCATCATCTTTAACCTTTCTAAACACATTTGTGTTGTCCACAAATTTAAGTGTTTTGCTTGTTAGTGTTATTCCATAAATATTGTGTGGGGTGTGTTATTTTTATATGATGTGCAGTGGGGGGACTGCTATTATCACTACACATACAATTAAATTAGAAAAAATAAATGTGGATGGTGCTTCCAGCCCACCCGCCCCCCCCCGTACATTTATTTCTGGAATAGCTCTTATGTCATCATCTAAGTCATTGATATACGTAATATTATTAAGAATAGTATAGGTATTTGATCCTCCAGTCAAAACTGATTTCCGATTCGAAACTTCCCCTCTGCTACCCAGTACTAACATGTTTCTATCCAGCTGATTATGCAGTCCCTATACCATGGGCTTTCATTAACATTTTGGTGTGTGCTGTATGTTTGCAGACCCATGACTTGGCCTCTATTAGCGGCGGCAACGTCAAAGAAAATGTGCGGCGTGTGATGTCGCATGTGCTACACCATGCCGTTGCCATTCAGTACAACTGGGCAGGCAAAAGTGGCTGGAAAAGCCAAACAGAAGAAACTAAAAAGGCATTTGGCAGTCTGCTGTTGAGCAGTGTCATTACACGTATGTACCAGTATAGCTACTTCATCCTTTTATATCTGCTTGCTTACAGTACAAACTAAGGATTAATAATGATTATGGATTAGTTAATATGAGAGACGTCTTTTCAAATAATAATTTGTTATGGCCCCTAAATCCTCAGGGACTTGAACTCAAAGAGTGAGGACCACTGAGGATTTACCATAATTTCTTTGGCATATTATATACAGAAAATTTTGGTAGGATGGGATTGCAATGTAGACAAAATGTGTTAAGTTATTTACTATTTGCAGAAGGTACGTAGTTTCAGATGGTTTTAAAGTGATGGGGAGTCTATTCCTGAGTTTGTGCAAAACTACAGTTAAAGCCCGCCCAGGTTGAGCTTAATTTTGGGAACAAAAAGATGTTATGAGATCAAACTGGAAAATAAATGATTGTTTAGGAAGTGCACTGATGTTTTAGATAAAACTATATATGTATATATATGTGTGTGTGTGTGTGTGTTTCAGGGGCCATTATGAGGAATCCTTTCATTCAAGGGATCACCGAGTCGACTGTACAGAAAGAGATGATGTTGTGGCAGAGGAACGCAGGAGACAGGCATGGCGGGAGGAAGCGTCGTGCACAGGACAGGCATGATCATGCCAATGATGTATAATTATTTTTATATGAATAAAACTGTTCATGTTTTGTTTCATATCCTGGCTTTCGTTGCTATCTCATACAGCTATACTACTATACATATTAATGTTAGGCCACAAATATTCCTATATTTGACCAGTCCAGTATACAATAGTGTACTGGGCCATTAGTGTTCCAATATTATACCAGCATATGATGTTAATAATGGCACGTTAACATGCCAATGTACTGTGCCAGTACCGGGTCAATGCTGGACCATTACTGCTTCAGCATTGGGTCAGTTCAGCAAGCCAGTACTGGGCCAGTACTGGACCAATGCACTGTAGCAGCATTGGGCCAGTACAACATGCCAGTATTGGCCCAGTTAACAGTCTCTGTGCAGAGCATGTATTGGGCCAGTGCTGGATTAGGTTATCGGGCCAGTACCACAACAACCAGCGGTAGGTATTGGCCCAGTACTGTTATGTTAGCTGGGATGCGATTGACTACTTGATAGAGGTAACATTTAACCTTGAATACAATTGATTTACAGATACGTAATAATTATAAAAGTGAACTTAACAAAAGATAATAAGCTATTAGAATGTGGTGGAAACGCATTGTGAGTAAACATAATTTTAGGTGGGGTGTCTTCCCTTAATATTGCTTATGACACAGTTACGTTGTGCAATTTTAAAGGTGTCTATTTACGGTATGTAAAACAATGTATCCGCTTCAAGATGTCATTTACGTGGAGATAAATGCAGTAAGAAGACTCCAAAACAAAGAATTTGTTCAAAATAAAGGAGATAATTTTGTAGTAAACGCGGGAAGGCAGCACATATATCTACATTGGCAACAATAAGATATTCTTCCCAACGCAGGAAATTTGGCAGCTTTGTTGCCTTTGTCTTTGAGTTTGCACTAGGTTTTAAAGGGTCCTTTTCCAGTGGGATCTCATGATGTTGATACGTTGACAACCGATTTTGTGTTGCTGCTAACGAACGGTGTAAATAATAGGTGTGTGTTTTCCGGTGGCTGTATAAGTAGCGTAGTTTGTGTTTTATCTAGAAAAAGTAAAATACTTGTTTGAACGTACCCTGTTATTATGTCGGTGTTCGGCAGAAAAAGAATTTTGCGTTTGTTTTTATGGCACGTCATATAGATCGCATATAGGCCGTGTATGCTGATCAATAGAATATAATTATTGGCGCCAATTAAACAATATCGAATTATTTATCGCACATATTTCTACACTGTTTCCAAGATCGATGCTAATAATCTACGAGTCATGTTACGCTAAGACCACATTTGGTATACTTGGTACACTCTTCCTTTGCCCGCCGGAAAAAAATGTGCACACTTTGGAAATGACTGTTGACACTACTTTTAGTTTACTAGCCGAGTAATTCGGCGTTGTACGGAGGAAAAGACAGTCGTATTTATTTTCTAATTTAAGCCACATAAGGTGTACAATAAAAACTTAACCCCGGATGAATTTCGAAAAAAAATCTACGAACCACGCCAATGGGCCCGTTAGGTCGCGTACATGCAATACTGACGGAGATATGGGCCTTTTTAAAATTGTGACCCCCAAGATCCCGACCCCAGGACAAATTAAAAAAAGTCTAAATCTATTAACCACACGTATGGGCCCGCCAGGTCGCATACAAAATTTCAGCAAAACTGACGGAGATATGGGGGCACACACATACAGACAGACGAACAGTTTAATAATAATGATGCATTTATTACATTATATATATAACATATATACGACAAAACGTACATTTGTTGGCGACAGGTAGTCGTTTTCATGGGGATATATATAGTATCAATACATTAGTCAAATGTCTCCCGATAGTCGGTTTTTGTCATATACACGAGACTGTCTCCCGATAGTCGGATTTGTGCATACATTTAGGCCGTGACTATAGAGACATACAACATTTAGATGTTTTTATTTATTCCAATATGAAGCATATCATAAGAACTGTTAACGAAAATGATGTTTAATGGTACAAATGTGACGGCATTTAAAAAAATTACTTAGAAGTTATGCAGGTTTTGGTAATGTCTCTCGATAGTCGAAGTCTCCCGATAACCGCATTTAGGAGTATACATAATATATATATAATTATATTACATTGAACTGGTCTGCGCATGTGTCAGGTGTAGTCCATTCAGATTTTCCCGCTCCGCTATTATCGATTATTTTCACGATTTCTAAACGTTTTTATTACTGTTAACTGTGCGAGGTACTATTTTAGATATACCAGAATATAATCCCATGGTTGTATCTGCGATCTAATCACGCTAAGATACGATTTAACAAAGGTTTAGCCTTAGCTTCCATAACAACCAGTTCAAAACAAGATTGCAAATCTGTAAACAACTTACACAAAGCGCGCCAAAACCAAATCGCCCCTAAAACAACCCAAAATCAGTCCATTCACACAAAGCTTACGAATTATACTGTTACAAATCCGGATTGTACGCTGTCAGCAACACACAAGAAACCAACAGCAAACACAATATACAATACAATAAACTGTCTACTAACTGGCAAATTTTACTACTGTCTTTTACATCTACTGTGATCTTACAACTACTGTGATTTTATATTAGCTGTGATATATAACTTAATCATAAAAACAATACCCACATCTATAGTGGAATATAATCTTTTGTTTTTGCTTTTGTTTTACTGCATTAACATAACTGTACACGCAAAGCAGCTTGTGCAATAGCTGCTCTTATGATGGTGCCACCCAAAATGGGCACACCAGTGGTAGTTCTGATTAGTATCATTATTGCATTCATACCCAAATTCCCGATACACCTGGACCATACCCAATTCACGGACGATCTAAATGGTCTGCTAACATATGACAGGTCTTGCTGGACTGACACAAGTATTAGACTGGCACTAGCTTTCACCAGAGACTCCCGTAACAGGTACCACACCAAACTGGCTTATGCAATCCCTACATCGGGACACAAAACATGTTATCTTGTCCTACTAATCCTCTGTGGGGATATCCAAACAAACCCCGGCCCAGTCAGACACCCCTGTGGATTTTGTAAAAAGCCTGTTGCTTCAAATCACCGAGCAGTCTGCTGCGACCGGTGCAACCAATGGGTACACATTAAATGTTGTGACATAAGTCCAGATCAATATAATCTCCTCTGTAACAATTCCTGTTCCTGGCACTGCATGAAATGCGACCATCCTAACTACAGTCATTCCTTCTTCCAAGACCACTTATTGGAATGTTCTCACAACCGATATAACAACCTTAGTGACACAGACAAAATTACCAAAACATTGACCCCCCACACACAGATCTCTCAAACAAACACGAGTCGTACATACCAAACCTGGGATCCAACCTTTGGACCAAACCCTCAAAATGCATCAACCCCTGAACGTCGTAAGAAAAACAAACGTAACACACTTAGCGGAATTCTAATCAATACCAACAGTGTCAAAAGCATCGCAAAGACAACCCAATTAAAAACAACTATTCAGTCAAATAATCCTAGTCGAAACTAAAATATACGAAAACTACCCTACCTATTCGTTCCTACCACTTAACTATAGCGCCATCCGAAAGGACAGAAACACCCATGGTGGTGGAGTTCTCATAGCCTTCCGCGATGACATTGTAGCAGAACCACTTACAAAACTAAACTCAAGCTGTGAAATAGTGTGGAAAAAAATCCATTTCACACGAAACAAATCCATATACTTTGCATCCTACTACCGACCCCCCAGTGACCACCTTCACTCCCTTGAAGCTCTCCACGAATCCCTAACAAAACTGTACAGATCACAAAAAAACTTCTCCTAATGTAGTTGTAGCAGGTGACTTCAACCTTCCTGATATCAACTGGGGCAAGCAGCAAACCACTGACATCAGAACTGTCAGCAAGCATATCAAACTGCTAGAAATAATTAGAGAATTTGGATCACAAAACATGGTCAACGATCCCACACGAGTTGATTCCGGCAATATCCTTGACCTCATACTCACTTCTAATCCATCGATAATTGCTAACACTCACACCACTCCCGGCATGAGTGACATGAAGCTGTGACCTTTAACGTAAACCTAAATCCAATCCGTAACAGTAAACCACCACACAAAGTGTTCCAATATAAATCTGCAAACTGGGATAAGCTTAAAGACGACATAAAACAACTAACAACAACATACTTTGACACGAACCCAATTTCAACAGATGTCAACACAAATTGGAACTTTTTCCGGAATAATCTTACTTCACTAGTCAACAAAGCAAAAACCCACCTCCCCTGGATAACACGTGAAATAATAAGAATGCAACGAAAACGCAACAAAAGCCATAAAAAAGCAAAACAAACTGGACGTAATAGTGACTGGGAAAGGGAAAGGTTTAGGCAACTCCGAAAACAAGCCACTAAAGCTGCAACCAAATCCTACTCAGACTATCTAAACAATCACATTGGAGACAGCCTAAAAACAAACCCAAAACAATTCTGGTCATTCATTAAAGCAAACAAACGAGAATACATTGGCATCCCTACACTGCAAGCAAACGACCAACCAATCACGACAAAGCAAATACACTTAACAACCAATTTAGTTCCGTGTTTACTCAAGAAATCTACCCTATCCCCTGACTAGCTCCATCCATCTATCCCGATATCCCCTCCCTCGAAATCGGGATAGACGGAGTAATTAAGCAACTGAAAAATCTAAAGCAACATAAAACTACAGGCCCCGACGAACTCTCAGCCAGAGTCCTTAAAGAGACTGCAGTGGAAATTGCCCCCATCATCACACACATTTTCCAGCAGTCATACAACACTTGCAAACTCCCAGATGACTGGCTCCAAGCACTAGTAACACCAATACACAAACAAGCCACAAATCAGACTCTGCTATTTATAGACCAATTTCGTTAACATGCATCCTCTGCAAAGTTATGGAGCTCATCATTCTAAGACATGTGGAAACACTTACACAAACACAACTTCATCCTCCACTTCCAACATGGATTCCAGCCAGGTCTGTCCTGTGAATCCCAACTCATCGAGACAGTCCACGACTGGATGACTGCTATGGACAATAAGACACAAATAGATGCCATCCTACTCGATTTCGCCAAAGCCTTCGACAAAGTCCCCCATAAACGCCTCCTATCCAAATTAGCTTTCTATGGAATAACTGGAAACACACAAAACTGGATCAAATCGTTTCTATTCAATCGCAAACAGAGAGTCTCAGTCAATGGAGCCCTGTCGGACAGAACAAATGTTACATCTGGTGTATCACAGGGCTCAGTCCTAAGGACCTGTCCTATTTGTAATCTACATAAACGACATAACCGACAGACGACAGCATTATATATCGCAAAATCACATCCGAAACCGACTACGAAACTTTCCAATCTGACCTGATCAAACTCCAAACATGGTCTAACAAATGGCAGATCGAATTTAACATATCTAAATGTGTGCATCTCCCAATAACAAACAAAACCAAACTCAGACTACATTCATATTCACTCTTTGGCATACACTCTCTACCGCCTCAAGCCACACATATCTTGGAATAAAATTAGATTCTAAACTAACATGGGGTAACCATATCACTGACATAGCTTCCAAATCTTCAAAAGTCCTAGGCATGATCAAACGAACCCTCGGACCATGCAAACCTGAAGTAAAAGAAACAGCCTATGACATGCTAATCCGACCAAAACTCGAGTATGCCTCTCCCATATGGAATCCACACACTGCCACCCAAATTAAACACCTTGAAAGAGTACAACACTGTGCTGCCAGATTTGTCAGAAATGACCACAGACGCCAAACAAACGCAGCAAACCTAACAGCCACCCTTCGATGGTCAACTCTTGAACGACGACGCATTATCAAACAAGCCATGACATTTTATAAAATATTAAATAACATAATCAACATCACACCCCCACCAGGTCTACTAACACAGTCAAAAAACCGTGGCCACTACGTAGCCCCTAGGTGCCGCATCAATGCAGCAGTGTTCTCTTTCTACCCCCGAGCATTTCGAATCTGGAATATGATTCCACCACCGATTACTGAACTAGAAAGCCCCATAGCGTTTCAAACAGCGACCATGAACCTCCGTTTCACCACACCCAATCATCTAAAGTGCCTATAAAATAAACTAACAAACTAACCACAACGCATGCGCACAAACAAGCACCATACAACTCCTGCGTTAGCTCAAGTTTGGGCCGTTTGGAGTAAATCACCTAAGACACCTAAGACATTACATGATGACAGCAGCATATTGATTGGTGTCATTATTGGGCCTTGAAATCCATTCTCAGGCCCGCAACACGTTTAGGTTACAGGCCCGGTTGACCTTTAACTTTTTTAGCCTGATGTCGAACACTTGTTCCAGATAGGTTTTTTTTTTATATTAACCACACCTATTTAACCCCACGCTTTCTTGGTATTAACAATCCCAAATAGGAAATTAACTTTTTCTTATAACGTACTCTTTTGATGTCCATTTTGTGTGTTATGTCACGAGATACCCCAGCTGATGCCCAGCAGGGAGAGTATATTTGGACTGATTGCCTAGCAGCAACCTCTGGACTCTAATTAGCATATAGAGTAGTGGGCGCTGCCGCCGCTGTTAGTGTAGTGAATCAGTCTAGCCTAGGATTTAGACCAGTGCAGCTGTGTATCCAGATAATAACGTATTAAACATATTCTTCTTGACGTGTTGTTTGTATATTATATAATACATAGATACGAGCAATACCGTTACAGTTAACATGCCCGTTAAGGGCGTCATATTACTATGACCATTCGCATTGACAAGATCTGCGTGGGTATGCCCGATTTGCCGGCCGCGAACCTCATGTGCAATTAACCGGTCGATATACGAGCAATACCGTTACATGGTGTCAGGAAGTGACTTACCGTTACGTGTTAATTGGATTACGTTATCTGGATGATCACTGAATTACCGGCTCAGTGGGATTGCGACAACAGTGCCTGATAAGATCAGCTAGACTCCGTTAAGTGTGAGGCACACTGTGATGGCAACGCCTCCGTCCAGTGAGCTGGCTACGCCACCGTCGCCAACATCGCCTCCACTTAATCGTATTGTGACAACGTACAACAGCAGTATTCCACCACCGCCGCCGTTGAAAATCGACTCACTAACTGCTGCGAATTCTTGGCGTCTATGGAAAAGCGCCTGGATAGAATATGAAGTCGCCACAGATCTGGATGAAAAGACACAACGGAAACGCGTGAGTACGTTGTTGTCAGTGATCGGCCAGGATGCGAAAGACATCTGGCAGAATCACCCGTGGAATGATCCTGCACATCGCTACGAAGTAGAACCAGTTCTACAAATGTACGAGAACTACTGTACGCCAAGGGTGAACATACCGTATGAGAGACACATCTTTCATTCTCGTAAACAGCGGGCTGGGGAAGATGTAATGACGTGGTATAACGAGCTGCGGCGAATCGGAACAAACTGTGCGTTCGATGAGATCACGACGGATGAAATTTACCGTGACCATCTTGTTTCGAGTGTTATGGACGAGAGAGTCCGAAATCAACTCCTCGAAAAACGCGACGTAACGCTGGAGAAAGCCTTAGACATCATCAGAAATTCGGAAGTGAAAGCTGAACGAGCTAAGGCATGGAATTCCGTCGGTGACGTAGATGTGCACTCGATGAAGAAAAACACAAGAACGAGGCTGTTCGCAAAGCATGGCAGCGAGGCAGATCATGCAAGACCTCGAGAAAAAATGTACGCGAAAACAAGCACAGTTGTGAACTGTTCGTTTTGTGGAAAGACACATGAAAGAGGCAAATGTCCAGCCTGGAGACAGAAATGCAGAGTCTGCCAGGGCCTGAACCACTTCGCCGTTAAGTGTCGCAAACTGAAAGTCAGAAGAGACGTCAAAACAATCGGGACAGAACAATATGGCGTGAGTAGTCTGATAGACGATTCAGCTACTCGACACTCAGTTAACCGTGTGGACGGACGGCAGACGGACGCTGGATACATAACGCTTGGTATCGGGTCGCACAAGGTGCAGTTCGAGTGCGATACCGGATCCCAATGTAACATCCTGCCGCTGAGTGACTATAAGTTAGCTACAAGAGATACTAACTTGCATAATCTGACACTGACTGTGTATGGAGGGACGAAAGTTAAAGTGATGGGGATCACAACACTTCAAGTCCACAGAAACGGCCGTAAACACAATCTGCACTTCAAAGTGATGAGCAGTAAACACCGCCAACCGCTTCTCAGCCGCCAGGCATGCGTTGGCAGCGGTGCGCTGCAGTGGATTGATGTGAATGCCATTCGGCCATTAGAGGAATCGCCGGAGACCCCGAGCGTAAACAACGTTGATGCAAAGCAGGCAACGAAGATACCTAGCTTTGACACCGCTGACATACAGCACCAGTATGCAGATGTTTTCAAGGGACTTGGAAAATTACCAGGCCCGTACCACATCAAGATTGACAGAGACGTCAATCCTGTCGTACACGCCCCTCGACGAGTACCAGTGCCTCTGAGGGACAAGCTGAAACATGAGCTGCGTGAGATGGTCAACGATGACATCATCGCGCCAGTCAGAGAACCGACAGATTGGGTTTCTAGCTTGTTGCTCGTGTCGAAGCCAGAAAAACTGCGTATCTGCATGGATCCACGTGATCTAAACAGAGCTATCAAGCGAGAGCATTACCAAATGCCAACGATAGAGGAAATTGCCACACGACTAAGCGGTGCGCGTGTCTTCACTGTCATAGATGCCAAAAATGCGTTTTGGCAGGTCGAATTGGATGAGGAATCCAGCCGACTCACAACATTCAACACGCCGTTTGGACGCTACAGATGGAAGCGTATGCCATTTGGCATTTCCAGTGCACCGGAAGTCTGCTCGGCCCAGCACTGAACTAACACTGGGCCAACATTGGTATGCCAATGTTTGTCCAATGTTGAGAAAACATAGGGCCAATATAGGCATGCCATGCATGCTACTACATTGGTCCAATGTTGGCATTCCCAACATTGAGATGTCCCCTGGGCCAATCTTGGTCCAACAATTGCAACCTCTTGCTTGGTCCAGCACCGAACTAACATTGAACCAACATTAGTCAAATGTTGAGAAACATTGGCATCCCATGCGTGCTACTATATTGGTCCAATGTTGTCATGCCGTAATAGGACCAATATTGGCATGCCATAATTGGCCCAACATTGGGATGTCCCCTGGGCCATGTTAGTCCAACAATGGCAACCCGATGCTTGGTATCAAACTAACATTGGGCAAACATTGGCAGGCCATCGTCGGCCCAATTTTGGCATGTCATCAATAGCCCAACATTGTTATGTCCCCTGGGTCAATGTTGGTCTAACAATGACAATATGTTGCTTGGCCCAGCACCAGACTAACATTGGCATGCCATACATGGTATTATTTTGGTCCAATGTTCTCATGCCATCATTGGCCCAAGATTGTGACCAAAATAGAACATTGATACTGGAAACATATAACACTCCATATACATATTTGTATCAAACCTTTATAGGTTATAATGCAAAGAAACCACGCCGTTTGGACGCTACAGATGGAAGCGTATGCCATTTGGCATTTCCAGTGCACCGGAAGTCTGGCAGAGGAAGATGCATGAGATCATCGAAGGATTACAGGGCATCGAAGTAATCGCAGATGATTTTCTCATCACGGGGAAAGACGACGACGAACATGACGTCAATCTGCATGCGTTCCTCAAGAGATGTCGTGAGAGAAACCTAGTCCTCAACGCGGAAAAGGTACGCTACAAGCTAAACGAAGTCAGCTACATGGGATGTCTGCTGACAGACGAGGACATGAAACCTGACCCGAAGAAAATCGCGGCCATAATCGAGATGCCAATGCCCACGGACGTAGAAGGAGTACGCCGCCTAATTGGTACAGTGCAGTACCTAGGCAAGTTCGTGAAGGGACTGACCGACCTCACAGCTCCGTTGCGTGAATTGATAAGCAAGGAAAGCGAGTTCACGTGGAACGAGTCGCACACCAAAGCAGTGTGTGCGATACACGAGAAGCTCAGTAACGCCCTAGTGCTGCGTTACTATGATGTGGATAAAGACGTAACAATCCAGGCAGACGCGTCGCAAACAGGCCTGGGAGCTGCGCTCATGTAGGACGGCCAGCCGATATGTTACGCAAGCAGAGTCATGACGGATACCGAACAAAACTACGCACAGATCGAGAAGGAACTGTTAGCAATAGTGTTCGCGTGTGAGCGGTTCAACGACTACATATATGGTCGAGATGTAGTACACGTGGAGTCTGACCACAAGCCGCTAGAAACTATCTTCAAGAGAGAAATACACATGGCACCGAAGCGACTGCAGCGCATGAGATTACGACTGCAGAAGTATCCACTCGAAGTGAGGTACAAGAAAGGATCGGAAATGTACGTTGCAGATACAATGAGTCGAGCGTACAACACGGAGGCTAAACGAGACACTCGGCAAGATACGAATGCCGATGTCAATAAAGTTGACGACTTAGACTATATGATGTACAGCGACAACATCATGCTGCCTGAAGATAAATTGATCGAGCTGCAGCACGTCACGAAGGAAGACACAGTGTTGCGAGAACTCGAGAAGGCCATCATGTCAGGGTGGCCAGCAGCGAATACCGGTAAGGAAGCGCTAAAACCTTACGTGCAGTTCAAAGATGAACTGTTAGTTGAATATGGATTAATCTTCAAGGGAGACAGATTAGTAATCCTCCATGTGATGCGACCGGGAATGGTGAAATTGATACACCATATTGGAATAGAGGGATGCCTGCGCAGGGCGCGCGAATTCATCTATTGGCCCGGTATGAACGCTGAGGTGAAGGACCACATCAGCAAGTGCGACGTTTGCAACGTACACTGACCGGAACAGTGCCGTGAGAAGCTGCAAACACGAGTTCCCCCATCTGCCATGGGCCAAGGTCGCAACAGATTTGTTTGAGCTCGACGGACACCAGTATGTCATACTGGTAGACTACTACAGTAACTTCTTCGAGATCAACGAGCTGAAGAAGACAACGACACAGGCTGTTGTCAATGCTCTACGGCCACACTTCGCACGTCACGGAGTTCCTTCAATTCTGGTCAGTGACAATGCTTCACAGTATGGGTCACAGGAATTTGCGAAATTTGCTCGTGAGTGGGGCTTTGTGCACATAACATCAAGCCCGCACTACCCGCAAAGCAACGGGAAAGCGGAGAACGCTGTGAAAATAGCTAAAGCATTGCTCAAGAAGGCCAAACTGGATGGAAGGACCCACTGAAAGCTATTCTGGAATGGCGCAACACACCAACAGAAGGCTTGCAAAGCTCGCCCGTGCAACGTTTGATGTCACGCCAGACTAAGACACTGTTGCCGACGCGAAACAGTCTACTTGCACCAAAAATCCAAGGAAGAAATGTCAGCGATGCAATCGAACGACGAAAACGAAAGTACCAACGACATTACGACACCAACTCAAAGCCGCTGAAAGAGCTAAATGTTGGACAGGCAGTCCGGATGAAACTGCCTGGACGAAACACTTGGAGTTTGGGTGTATGTAAACGAGCACTAGGACACCCAGATAGCATTTCCAACTTGGGCCAATATTGGCCCAATGAATGTTGTTATATTGGCCCAACGTTGGCATGCAACATTGGCCCAAGGCTGGGATGTCCCTCGGGCCAATGTTGGTCCGACAATGGCAGACCCCCTGAATGGCCCAATACCGGACTAATATTGGGCCAACACTGGCATGCCAATGTTGTGCCAATGTTGGGCCAACATTGCGCCAACATTGGCATGCCATGCATGCTACTGTATTGGTCCAATGTTGGCACGCCATTCTTGGCACCCATTGTTGGGCCAATGTTGGTCCGACAATGGCAGACCCCTTGAATAGCCCAATACCGGACTAATATTGGGCCAACATTGGCATGCCAATGTTGTTGCCAATGTTGGGACAACATTGGGCCAACATTGGCATGCCATGCATGCTACCGTATTGGTCCAATGTTGGCACGCCATTGTTGGCCCAATGTTGGCATGCAACATTGGCCCAAGACTGGGATGTCCCTCGGGCCAATGTTGGTCCGACAATGGAAGACCCCCTGAATGGCCCAACACCGGATTAATATTGGGCCAACACTGGCATGCCAATGTTGTTGCCAATGTTGGGACAACATTGGGCCAACATTGGCATGCTGTACATGCTGCTATATTGGTCAAATGTTGGCTTTCCATAGTTGGCCCAATATTAGCATGCCATCATTGCTCCAATGTTGGCATGACAACATTGGCCGAAGACTGGGATGACCCTCGGGCCAATGTTGGTCCAACAAAGGCAATGTGCTGCTCGGCCCAGCACTGAACTAACACTGGGCCAACATTGGTATGCCAATGTTTGTCCAATGTTGAGAAAACATAGGGCCAATATAGGCATGCCATGCATGCTACTACATTGGTCCAATGTTGGCATTCCCAACATTGAGATGTCCCCTGGGCCAATCTTGGTCCAACAATTGCAACCTCTTGCTTGGTCCAGCACCGAACTAACATTGAACCAACATTAGTCAAATGTTGAGAAACATTGGCATCCCATGCGTGCTACTATATTGGTCCAATGTTGTCATGCCGTAATAGGACCAATATTGGCATGCCATAATTGGCCCAACATTGGGATGTCCCCTGGGCCATGTTAGTCCAACAATGGCAACCCGATGCTTGGTATCAAACTAACATTGGGCAAACATTGGCAGGCCATCGTCGGCCCAATTTTGGCATGTCATCAATAGCCCAACATTGTTATGTCCCCTGGGTCAATGTTGGTCTAACAATGACAATATGTTGCTTGGCCCAGCACCAGACTAACATTGGCATGCCATACATGGTATTATTTTGGTCCAATGTTCTCATGCCATCATTGGCCCAAGATTGTGACCAACATAGAACATTGATACTGGAAACATATAACACTCCATATACATATTTGTATCAAACCTTTATAGGTTATAATGCAAAGAAACCTGTTTATGAGATCAGGAGGATATTTTACCCGCCCAAGTATCTCTTTAAAAGCTGTGTGTGCCCATAAACAATCGAGACAGTTTTTGGGTCTAATTATTTTGTTAGTAATAAAGCATTGACTTCGAAGCACCTGTGTAATTGTTAAAATGATATTTATTGTGAAGATCTGCCACTCATCCATCTATACCAATCTTCTGCGTCAATCTGCCTCTTCTGGCATCGTAGCTGTAACACAACAAACAGGCTAAGTAAGTCCTTGTGTGTGTTTGTGTGTGTGTGTGTGTGTGTGTGTGTGTGTGTGTGTGTGTGTGTGTGTGTGTGTGTGTGTGTGTGTGTGTGTGTGTGTGTGTGTGTGTGTGAACGCACGCGTGCGTACATGCCTGCGAG
>CM034537.1:42414741-42514741 GCA_020002185.1 Paraescarpia echinospica
CAGCAGTGCAAGATAGAGGAGAGTGGAGACGGTTGGTGGAGACAGTAGTGAAAGATAGAGGGGAGTGGAGACTGTTGGTGGAGACAGCAGTGAAAGATAGAGGAGAGTGGAGATGGTTGGTGGAGACAGCAGTGAAAGATAGAGGGGAGTGGAGACTGTTGGTGGAGACAGCAGTGAAAGATAGAGGGGAGTGGAGACGGTTGGTGGAGACAGCAGTGCAAGATAGAGGAGAGTGGAGACGGTTGGTGGAGACAGCAGTGAAAGATAGAGGGGAGTGGAGACGGTTGGTGGAGACAGCAGTGAAAGATAGAGGGGAGTGGAGACTGTTGGTGGAGACAGCAGTGAAAGATAGAGGGGAGTGGAGACGGTTGGTGGAGACAGCAGTGCAAGATAGAGGAGAGTGGAGACGGTTGGTGGAGACAGCAGTGCAAGAACAGCAAGGGGAAAAAATAAAATAAAAATTGAAGGCTAATATTGAGGAGAGCCACACTCCAGAAATTCAGGGAGAAGTTGAGAACAAGAAAGGTGCAGCCAGTCACCAGACACTCACTGAAGTGTCCTCTCCCTTTAGTGAGTTCTCTGTCAGGTCGAGTGACTTGAGCGATGTCGGCACAAACTTGTTGCTGTGCAATGCCTCAGCGAGTTTGTTGACACCCTTTGCTGTGATGCCGGTGTGAGCAAGGTTCAGATGCACAATTCCTCGTGTCAACTTTGACAGCGGCCCACACACGTGGTTCAGACCTGGCAGAGACAGAGATGTGTTACAATTCCGCATGTCGCAGAGAACACGGTTCTTCCACTTCGAAGTGGTTCAGTAATTGAATCGTCCATGCAAATATGCTGGGATTATTTTTAAAGATAGCATAGCTGCCTTTCACAGTTTGTTTGGTACTCGACAGAGCATTCATGAACATCAGAGTCCCCTCAACAGCATCACTGAGAGCTGTCTTCTTGTGTCATGTCACCACATTTGTGGTTGTCACATAACAGCGGTTCCATGAGAATCTTCGGAAGGTTGTAATCCTTGAAAGCCTTTCCCATGAACTGCAGTCATGTGACAACCACCAATATGGTCACATGACACCCGAGAGCAGCAGACACTGACAGTGAGTAAGGCACCACAAGGGTTCTGAAGGCTCCATCATGTGCCAAATAAAAATTCTCTTAGGTAGCCGTATAGTATAGGAGTCCTGCACCAACTTACATACTAACACCTCTGGGATTAGTTTATTTAAATTCACTGAGAATTTATAGAAGTTTTCTGACACTGACAAAAACTCCAGATGGTATCGACAGATTTAACCGACACTAATTACATTACAAGATGTATGAATGTCTTGCTCTCAAATAAACGTTAACCTAGCAAATGTTATCAATAAATGCATGAGATCAATGTGAAAATGTTGATTAATGTCAAACCTTACACCTTAAATAAGCACACAAAGCGGCTTCAATTAATAACCACCAAGCAGGTATTTGACAACTGCACTGGAGAAACGCTGCAGCTAATGACATTTTTCGAAAAAAATGTGATTCCGCTGTATTCTAATAGCATTCAATGTTTACTATTAATAAAAATCTCTTTTAGAACATTTACATACCTCTAAGTACAGTGTAACTTATATTCATGGATAAAATGTGCTTCTGTCATGTAATAAATCTCATTACCCAAACTTTGACAGCCATTTACACCTATTTGCTAAATCCGGTGTTTTTCCAATTGGGAAACATCATATCTCTATAAGTAATGATGCTACATTAAAGGAAATAAAAATAAGGCATTACCTAAAGTCCCTTTTCCATGTGTACACAAAGTTTAACATTGTATGTAACATTCGATAACATAAAAAAATACAGAAAAATACATTTGTAGCATAAATTCGATTTTAAACCCGTCTGTGAAGCAATTCCCGTGGAAAATAAAATTTTAATGAGCTAGGCGATCGATCACGTGGTATCATGACGTCACTTATGACACACTCGCACCAGGCCGACCCTTTCCATGCATTCAGAGCACTTTACAGGTATAGCTTTTGGGTCGAAACGAGTGTCAGAATGAGTTATTGTGCAATATTCCAACGTAATACAAACACTAGTCATCATAGAGGAACAAGCAGTTATCTTACGGTTCCATATGAATCAAAATTTATTCAAAACAATGAATGCGAATGGGCCTACATACATAGCAAACAGATATTGTATCCAGCTACACAAAATGACGTGTATAATCTCATAATATCACTAGAATATTAATATATGAAGGAGTTGTACAATTTATCATAACAACTTAAATCAGTCTTTAAATTTCCACTAGTGTCGCTAGCTCAGTTGTAGGTGCGTTGGTTTCTTGTCATGTATTTTATAATCGGGCGACGCCGGTTCAATCCTGACACCATGCAAACCATTGATTTTCTTTACACTTTTTTGTCTTTATGTTTTCACGAACTAATATAAACCAAATCATGTTGTATACTATGATGCACTGTTTGTAAATAATTTTGATATTTTGTAGTAATTATTTATTCGCCTCAAAAATTAAAATATGGTCATTATATATATAACGATGTTTCGAAAAAAAAAAATTCCAGACAGATCACAATTTGTTTTCACATATATAATTACAATATATTACCGTACAATATATGTACAATTAATAAATTATATATCCATTTCATTATATTTGTTTGGATAAATAAAATTTAGAAACATCGTTATAATTTATAATGAACATATATTTTTCATTTTTGTGCAAATAAATAATTATTACAAAAAAATATATATTTACAAACAGTGAATTATAGTATAAAATGATTTGGTTTATATTACTTGGTTAAAACATAAACAAAAAAAGTGTAAAGAAAATCAATAATTTGCATGGTGTCAGGATTGAATCGGCGTCGCCCGATTGTAGTGACAAGAAACCAACGCGCCTACCAACTGAGCTAGCGGCACCAGCGGAAACTCACTGACTGATTTAAGTTGTTATGATAAATTGTACAATTCCTTCATATATCGATATTCTAGTTGTATTATTATGATGAGATTATACACGTTACTTTCTGTAGCTGGATACAATATCTGTTTGCTATGTATGTTTATTGGTGTAGATTATCTCCCGTTGGTTGCATTCGATATAATTATTCTGAAAACGAGCCCAAGCTTGGCGAAACCTAGTCGACTTGTACTAGTTGCAGGCGCAATCGCATTCATTGTTTTGAATAAAATTTGATTCATGTGGAACCGTAAGATAACTGCTTGTTCCTCTATGATGACTAGTGCTTGTATTACATCGGACTATTGCACAATAACTCATTCTGACGCTCGTTTCGACCCAAAAGCTATACTTGTAAACGTGCTCTGAATGCATGGAAAGGGTCGGCCTGATGCGAGGTTGAGTGATAAGTGACGTCATATCTCAGCATCCCGAAAAGCGCGCCAAAAATATGCATATTCGAAAATGTCCGGATGCACAGCATAAAATGTGGAATTTCTAATTCATTGAATTTTTATTTTTTTTGGCTTGGTGGACGTGGAAATAGATAGCATGATGTAATATAACATGAATTCAAGCAATAGGTGTTTTTATTCCCTTTAATGACATTTTGACTGATGTGTTCCTTGCTATCTTCTCTATGTTAAATCTTGTTAAATGTCGAGGATATACTTTTTATTTTATTTTAGTTATGCGGTGAACATAATGATCTTAACAAAAATTATGAATTTTTTACCAACAAAATTGAAACATATTTTTTTTAATATTAAAAAATAACAACACATAAAATGTCGCTTCGACATTGCACAGAATGAGGTGTTGGAGATGCGACAATGTTCCCAAATTATGCTATATTTTCTCTATCAGGCAGCCATCTTTGATTGTTGCCATGGAAACAGGGGTCTGGCAGAAAAACATGTCAATATGTTTTATTCAATAAGACATACTCTACAACTTGGGCACAACACATTGCATTAATTATGCATTGAAAAAAAAGTCCTATTATGCATTTAAAAAAATTTCCTATATAGCTGCCATATCTCTTCTTAGTGCTACACCAGCCAGTGTTTATATAAAAAAGAACATAGGAAGCTGCCACCACAATGTCGGCTGTACACCATGCATGCTGAGGCTCCATTTGAAGCTGTCCTCGGAAGCCAAAAGAGCAGCCACCAGTTGAGGATACAAGAGTAACCAATAACGACACCATAGCACATCAATGGTGGACACACAAGTTAACAGTTCCTTTTCAGAGTTGCTCCGTACAATTTAATAACTCTACTTAGGTCTTTCAGAATAACGTATATGTTTCCAGTTACCTGATCGACACTAAAATGTAGCTGAACGTAGACGTTCTTACAACATTTCTTTGTGACCTTGTATAAATCCATGCAACAAAACGGAAATGTTTGCCAATCTCTTGCTGTCAGAATAACTAATGTTTTTCTCATATTGAATACATGTAGGTGATGTGACATCTTCGCCAACAAACTACCAAGAAGACACTCAGATGCCTGCCTTTTGCCTTCCCCCAGAAAAACAATAGAAAAGAACCTGTAATACATTCTCTAAAATAAATTTAAGAACTTGTAACAAACAGGAAACACAAATGTTGTTCTGAAAGGCCTCATCAGCTATCTGGGGTTTATCATTCATAAACTAATTTTACATGACAGATTATCTATATCGTATTTACTTGAATTCCCCCCAATCACATGAAAACCATCCAATCGAAGACATTTTTAGATTGTGCCTTATTCTTAGAATATCTAGTCGTATTACATGGCTACATAATAAAAATTAAAAAGTGAAATATCATCTAACCATGAGTTTTTATTAATTAAAACTAAAAATATCCAACAACAAACAAGAATTATTATTAAGCAGCTCCATAACGTCACCAATATTTTTTACATTCTACTCATGAATTGTCCAAATGATGAAGTCAAAAGAAATATGAAGGAGGGTAAATAACATATTTCCATATTACGTACATGTCTAATTAGTGATCTTACGACATAGCTTAAGAAAAAGTCATTAATGACAAACATAGAAAACTCATGCAATTTTAGTATTTTGAGCACAATCTTTGAAAACAGATGCTGTAAGTAAAATAGAATTGGCCACACACGTCTTACTGACAAGTCACACAACACATGCCTCACATACATGCACGAAAGTATCTTAAACACCTGTCAGCCAAGCTCCCTCTAAAATGTATTCCTTCTATCAATTGCAATTATTATTAATCTTAGAAAGGCTTTAATAAATATGTAAATATCAGCCACTTACTACAGCAATTATTGTGGCCAAGAAAAAGTCTTTCTTAGGACAAGAAACTATTCAATATAAATAGAAAGAACGGTGGAGATAGGGTAATCTAATGAATACATTCTGGCTACCCTTTATCAATGCTGTAGTGTTTTTGTATGAACTACGAAGAAATTACCAGTTTCTAACCAATGATACTGCCAGTTGATTTTGATCCGAGCAATGGGTAATAAGATACAACTTTCAAACCATGATTCATTGGCAATTCAAGTTTCTATAACTTCAAGGTGTGTATGTATGTGTGAGTGTGGGTGTGTACGTACGTGCGTGCGTGCGTGCGTGCGTGCGTGTGTGTGTGAGTGTTTGTGTGTACATGTGTGTGTATGTGGCATGTGTTTCTGTATTTCGAGAGCAACCAGAATTACAATAAGACAATAAAAGCTATCAGAGCAGGAACAAATAAACAAAGGGAATTAGTGGACACAGCAGTTAGTGGAGACGTGTAACAGGAAAATGGTTACTGTGTTACTTAACAAGTGGGTGGCGGGAAACACAGAAACAGTATGTACCTATCTGGAGCCTGTGTGTCTTTCCTAGTACACCTGATAACAAGACGACACACACGCTAAGACACAGCTACTCCATCACCTCAGTACCTCAAGAACAACAGGCCTGTGTTGTGGTGATGTAGATATGCATGCTGTGAGGACAGGGATGGACAGATGACTACGACACCTGTATTTGTCAGTCAGGTGTAAAAAATAGTCGTATTGAAGAACAGGACTATTTCTGTCAAATCCAAGTGCCACGTGTAAATGGCGTCATCAATAGCCCTATCGGTAAAGAGGGGCAAGGCACTGTATATTAGAAACTACAAAATGTGGTTTCTTACAACACACCATGAACAAAGAATGACTTACCATTTATGGGGCACACAAGGAGGACTGGTCAAATTGAGAGAGTACCAATGTAAATAAATCAATATCAAAACGACAAAGGCTGTTTGAAAATGTCACCAAAATATCGGAAAGAGAGCATGAGTGTAACGACGAGATAACATCCTGCAGCTGACTTCTGTCTTTGTGAGAACCAATGCGGTGAGACACTCAGTAAACATACTTGTACAACTGGCCCATCGTCAGAACACCTCCACCAGAGATATATATACACATGTCAGCAGACTAGAACACGAGAAGAACACAGGAGGTTTGGAGAAAGCATGATGGAAGCTAGAGTCTGCCAAGGAATGTGTGATGGAAGCTAGAGTCTGCCAAGGAATGTGTGATGGAAGCTAGAGTCTGCCAAGGAATGTGTGATGGTTGTTTCTTCTTAAGCATGGTGGTGTTCTAGTGAACAAACTTTGGGGAGTCTCTGTAAAAGTTGTGGTCCTGTACACTAACAACCCTCCCTTGACCACAGAGAGAAGACATGCTTTTTTTTGAAGCAGCACAAGGCGGGAACATGAAACAAGTACTGACTGTGTGAGACCGCACGATGATGGGACTTGCGCATGTGGACACAGCCAAAGTCACTGAAGTGCACGGACTTGGGTGTATGCACACTGCCAAAGTCACTGAAGTGCACGACACCTGTTGGCACACACAAACACACACCTGTTGACACACAAACACACACTTGATGTCTGCTGACACACACAAACATACACTAGTTGACACACACACAAACATACACCTGTAGGCACACACAAACACACACCTATTGACACAAACGCACACAAATACATGCTTGATGCATGTTGACACACACAGACACACAATTATTGACACACAAACACACACTTGACACCTGTTGACACACTACTGATGCCTGTTGAACATACAAACCCAATCTCTAATGCAGTCTGGTGTGTCTAGTTCACACAAACACACTAACTTGTACACGCACACGGTAACAAAAGCAGTTTTTTGTCTATGTCACACACTCACTCATGAAAACACCACCACTAATACAGTCTGATGTGTTTAGTTCACAAACGCATTAACTCAAACACACACAGACACTGTCTCTAATGCACACAGTCTGTTGTGTCAAGTCACATAAATACACAAACAAATGAAGCCTGTACACAATACACAAACATACAGTCACTAAATCAGTTTGCTGTGTCTAGTTCATTCATACAAACTGTATTACACACACTCAAAATGTATATAAAGTTCCTTTTCAAAGCCTGGCAAGTCATTCAAGGGTGGTCACAGCTTGCAAAAGTTCAACACAAGCTCATAGATGTAAATGTTAAATATTTTTTTCATATACATCTAAAGTAGCTGCAATGTTCATTACAATGTTCACTACAATGTTCATTACAATAACAACCCTAAAGACTGGTATTTTCACAAGCCCTACTTGTGATACTACAACTCGTGTGCAGGGTGATTAGTGGAGACAGATGAAGTGGTTGCACCTTGTAACACCCTGAAGGAGATTAGTGGAGGACAGAGTCATCTTGTTCACAACTACAGGTGTGGATCTATGTGAATGTCACACTGACTCGTGTGGGGAGAGCTGTCTGTATGACTACTGCCTGTGGAGATAGTTTACCTCGGTCTTCAATCATGTTGTTTGACAGGTCGAGACTGTGCAGTGCGGATGATTCATTCGCTAGAAGAGCCATCGACAACTTGTGTGCAAAGTCCCTGAAAGCAGTGACCGGTTCCATCGAGTAATGTCAGATTGCGCCAAGACAGTCTCCATGCAATATCTTTTAGTTGTTATATGTAATTTCTTGTATGCAACAAAGAAAGGGGCACTGTATAGATTGCGCTATTCCACGGCAGAAGTAGTTTGTTGGCCGATGCTTAGCGTCAGCGGGTATTTATAGAACGGTGTGGTACAGGCGATATGTTTACCGTCGTCAGTTCTCGGGAACACAAGACAAGCATGCGCTGCATCTATCAATTGTGTTGTTGATAAGGATTTATTTATTTAGGGTTGTTAGTCTGCAACAGTTGTTCTCCTCATCGTTCTCTGTCTTCAGGGGTGAGGCTGACTTCGATACGTCAACATTTTCTTTTCTTTCTCTTCCTCCTCATTGTGCTTGCACTACTTTCTCTATCACCCTTCTCCATTCTCCTCGGTCTTGCTCTTTTCCTCCATTGCCCTTTCCATCCCTCCAGGTCTCTCTTCACGCAATCCTCCCACCTCAGTCTCGGTCGCCCTCGTCTTCTTTTTACCTCCACTCTCCGGGCATCTGCTTTCTTTGCCATCCGTTCTTCTCCCATTCACTCCACATGTCCTGCCCAGTTCAACCGACTTCTCACCAACTTCTTCTTGAAACTTTCTTTCACACCAACATCCTCCCTCAGCTCTTCCATTCTTCGCTTATCTATTCTCGTTACCCCCGTAATTCTCCTGACCCAGTTGTTTTCGCACACTTGTACTCTCTCCTGTTGTTTCTCTGTCATTGCTATAGTTTCTAGGTATATGTCATAAATAAATCCTTATCAACAACACAATTCTTAAAATTTAGAATATTCTCTTGGATAATATCTCGCACCATATGATTTTCTTTATATAACCCAAAACAATTTGAAGGTGTCCTCTTGTACGCTAGGTGGCAGCACGAGGTACAACTTCTTGGAATACCCTCTTTCTGTTATATACATACAATGGCTGACGGCGTCAACCAAGTAGAGGGGAGGTGGGTGGGATAATTAATGTGTTCACATGGGAAGTATTAATAATAAAAACTAAAATTAATTCTAAATTTTAAGATTTTATGTCTTAATACATTTACCATGTGAACACATCTGAGATGAATTTATCCGACAGGCGGTGGGAAGTGTAATATGCATGCTAACATACATTGAATATGTTTAAATTATGTGCGAGAGCTAGTGCGTTGCCACATAGGGCTTCAATACAAACATGTCGTCCATGAAAGTGCACATGTCCCGCAAATAGAAGTCCGAAAAGGTACACTTAGCTCTCCATGTGCATGCCTCCATGATAGCGTCCATGGGTACGCCTCTAAATGCGCCCCATGAGGCTGACAGTGCTCGCACTTCATGAGCTGAGACTTTCGACACTTCTAGAGTCCTAGGATTACTCCGTTCAGACTCGTACATCATCTTGATCAGTTTAACCAGCCAAGAGGAGATCGTAGCTCGCTTGATCACATCCGTCTTCGCTAGCTGATAAGTGACGAAAAGTTTCTTGCATCCTTTACGGAGGTCAGGACTCGAGGTCACCTTCCTGTAGTGGAGTAAGGCCCTGACAGGACAAAGTTTCCTGTCAGGGTCTTCCCCCCCCCACCAAAGTAAAGGCCCGCAGTTTAATGGGTGCCGCCACCGCATCCAGAATTTGGTTTTTCGCCACAAAGTTGATGTCAGGATATAGGGTAATTAGAGACTGTTCCTAATTCTGTCGGAAATGAGCAGAATCAAAACACAGAGCATGTAATTCGGACCATCTTCTCCCAGAAGCCAACGCCACGAGGAAGACGGTCTTCAGCGTCAGATGTTTTAAGTCTGCCTTCTGAAGTGGTTCAAAAGGAGGCTTTAACAGAGCCTGGAGAATCAAGGGAAGACTCCACTGAGGGAGTATTTTCCGTTGCGGTGGTCTCTCCAACATGAAACTGTGTAAAAGAGCCGATAGTTCCGGGGATTCCGAGAATTCTCGGTCAGACCCATACGCAGAGACAGTCGCACTAATCGCTGAATGGTAACCCTTAATGGTCCGGGGATTCAGTCCTTTCTCATGAAATAAATAAAGGAAGAAATCCGCTAACTGTGGAATAGAGATCTGGAAAGGATCAAGCGCCTGTTCCTCACACCAACCAGAGAAGAGCTTCCACTTGCTATCGTAGACCACTCGTGAGGAGTGGCGACGACCTCTGGCGATCTGGTCCGAAGCTGCTGGTGAAAATCCTCTCTCTTGGAGGGATTGCTTGACAGCTTCCAGGCGTGTAGACACACTGCCTGAAGAGACTGGTGTCTGTGATTGGTGTGAGGTTGAAAGAGAAGGTCTTCCCGTAGTGGCAGGTGCAAAGGAAAGTCGACTAGTAGCTCCAACTGTCTGGCATACTAAGACTGATTGGGCCACTTCGGGGCTATCAAAATTAACTCGCATGGATGGTCGTGTAGGATTTTTTCTAGCACCTTCCCCAATATCACGAATGGAGGGAACGCGTAAGCAAACATCCCTCTCCAAGACATCGACAGAGCATCCACTCCGACTGCTTGTGGGTCGGCCATGGGAGAAACCCAAACTGGAAGCCTGTTGTTCAGCCGTGTAGCGAACAGGTCTAGATTCGGCTTCCCCCATACCCCAAAGATGGTGTCCACCACTGACTGTTTCAGTGTCCACTCGGTGTGGATGACGGTGTCTTTCCGAGAGAGGATCACCAGAACTGTGGACATGAACCAGTCCAGATGGTTAAGCACACCAAGACTTGCTCATATCATGGCCTCCCAGTCTCGCAACTGAGCAATTTTCACAGGACATGAAGCACCATCTGGCTTGCCTCCACTGCGTAACGCTGCCGCATTCACTGACCACAGTTTATTCGTGAGCACTCGCTCCTCTGGAACAATTTCTGGGGCATGCCACACTTTGTAGTAATCCGGCTTGTAAAAGCGGATTGGTGGAGAAGTCAGGGATATGTGTGAACCCCAATTTTGGGCCCCTTCACGGGCCTTCCCTGGTTCCTCCAGTGGAGGGTGCGCCACACCTTTGATGGCATTGTTCACAGTGCGAATAGCACTGGACAACAGTTCCGACTGTGGGAGCGCCGGATGTCGGTCCTCAGTGACGACCTCTTGGCAGTGCTGAAACAGTTGGCCCCCAAAAGTGGTCTCCTTTTGTGGGGCCGGAACTGCTAAATTGTTCCATTGTAGCACACAGTTCAGTGTTCGTTGATAGCTCGCACGCTCATTCTACGTACCCGACACAACTGGAGTTGAGTGGGAACCAGTCGCTGCTAGTGACCTGCCATCAAGTGGTTCAGTCATTGTCTCATGACTTGTCGCATCAGAAGTCTTGGGGCCTTCCTCAGACGTGCGCCAATCCCGTAGCTCTCGAGGAATCTCCTCCTCAGAAGAGAAATTGTCAGACTGTCCAACGTCTACACAGAAGGCCTCAGACTCCTCCTTCTCCTCCGGTGCCTTCTGGGTGGCATCCAAACGAGCCATAAGCGTGGCCTGAGTATGTTGCATCTCCCGCATCATCTTTAGGAGCTCAGAAGACATGTGGTCTGATCTCGGGGTCCTTTCCCTCACCTTCGAGTATCGTGACTGCACGATATTGTCATCATGCCTGGAGACATGTCGCGTGTGTGACCTGTGACGTCGTCGTTTGTTATGATTGTCACGAGCCTGATAACAGACCCCTGCCGAGCCTGAGTCCGACGAGCTATCTCCGGAAGACCTGTCATCAGACACATAACCACGAGACCCTTTGTTCCACTTACAACGTGCGTGATCACGCATAGACACGCGCGTTTGGTTGTTCCGGTCGTGTGAAAAACCATGTTTTCTGCCCTTCGGTATGTTGTGGCTACCGTGTCGCGCAGGCCAAGTGTCCACCACCTGTCTCTCATACACTGAACGACCTCTGCGATCACCCATGGACCGACTAATCTCTACCGTACGGGCCCCATGTCCCCTGGTAGTCGCCTGCGTCATACGGCCTGACTGGCCTCTGCAGTCAGGCGAGGAAGCAGAGTGTGAGGGTTCACTCTCTGACCCAGTGACCCGTACCTTACGGGCCCCATGTCCCGTGGTAGGGTCTTGCGCGTCATGCCCTGTTGAGGTAGACTCTGCTACTTCAGAATGACTCAAAGTGGTCTCTGGGCATATAGAATGGTTAGACAGCCATTGCCCAAGATTACCACACAATTAAGTATATGGTACACTGTACAATAATTTACAGTGTACCGCTGGAAAATATACTTAATCTGATTGACAGAAACTAAGGCTGGGGAATGTAGTACAAATAAAAAAAACTTTATAATTGTAGCTACACCTAGCACAATATATAACTTACATAGACATATTATTACTACCAACTGAACGTCACAAAGTAAACGGACACAATTAGGATGAGTGCGCAATCACTCCCCAAAATCGCCCGTCCGTCACTGAATAACCGTTATCAGGCCATAATAGTTAGCGTCGCCGTGCAGGCACTTGCCGGCGCAATAAACACCCGACAACCACTAACGAGGGAGATCGTTAGTACGAACTAGTAACGGTAGTATCAGGGCAGTAATAAATATAAAACACACAGTATGTTGATTATATTATAATCAAAACAGCACAAAGGAATTCCCAGCGTCGCGAGTAGTGTTGCTACTACCGCGACCAACGCAGCGTAACTCTACGCTTCGTAAGCCGCAAGGCCGTAAACAACACAAGTCACTACACGTGCACAGTCGGTCGTAGTAGTATTGATAACAACACAGAACAATTTAGACACAATATAATCCCGATAGCGGAACTAGAGACAGGAGAATCGGCGCGACTCAACGCGATTCACAATTCCACTGACATTGCAGAGTCAGCAGAACCGGCAGTGTCCTGGCATGTCCCCACAAGCCGCGAAGGGACTTTGGACCTGGCAGCGATCACGCCGCCTAAGCCAAGGCTTGTTTACGTCAGTTCAAAGTGGCAGAATTTTAACTAGCATTAACTAGGCCAGAATAGGTTGCGAAGTAACAATTATCCTTTTAGCTAATAAAAACAGCAATCAACACGAAATAAACACTATTAAAACTTAGCATGAAAATTCGCGTGTGACTCGCCGTCAGCCATAGAGAATAAGAGAAAGAAGGTATTCCAAGGTGTACCTCGGTGCTGCCACCTAGCGTACAAGAGGACACCTTCAAATTGTTTTGGGTTATATATACAAAATCATATGGTGCGAGATATTATCCAAGAGAATATCTCAGATGTGTTCACATGGTAAATGTATAAAGACATAAAACACTACATTCAGCGCACACTTGTCTTGTGTCCCCGAAAACTAACGACAGCAATCATATCGCCTGCACGACACTGTTTTATAAATAGCTGCTATTTATTATATATATATATATATCTTGTTAAACTAAAAATATACAAACCCACAGTTTTAAATAAGCAAGATTGCAAGTATGTGCTCATGATTTTAATAGCATCATTCTTGGTAAGACTAGTCTTTAATTATCAATCAACCGAATATTTTCTTGACTGAATCAATTGATGTATATTAACGCAAACTGGTACACACCATTTTGCTCCTATGTCACTAAGCACGAGTGATTCGATGGTTGAGTTTTGGCGTAGAACCCACAGCAGGACATGTATTGCTTCAGGCATCTGTAACAGTTTCACCAGTCAACATCCACTCTAAAGAAACCCACCACTCCTCCGGTCAAGCCCGCCTGGAAACATGTTTGTTGCTGTTCAAATGTGCAGTGTGAGTATATTAAGTAACATGTACTGTCACTTTATTAAGACGTGGCCTACAAGTCTGTGATCTTTTAGGTCTTGGTGCAGGTCTCCATAGATCAATCATCCTGTATTCTTAATTAACATGTATTAACTGTTGTGGTTATGATTGATCTAAATAAAATGTATCTCTTACTTTCTCTCTTAATAAGAGTTTATTACTTTTGCTAAAGCTATATAAATAATTGAATTTAATCATTAGGTTGGGTACTCAATCCTCTAAGTAATTGTCTTAAGCTGTAATGTATAGAACTACCCGGTAGATACTTTTTTCACCCATATTTTAACCGAATACATTTGGCTGAAGATTCCACTGAGACTATACAAAAAATGTCTACAAACTTGTTGCCAAATGGCCAAAACATAAAACAAGAACACACAACACAGGCCTTTCGTGAACAATAACGAATGTTTGAAGTTACAAAGGGGGTCCCTTGCAAGTTAATTATTCAAGTTTTCTTCAATAATGTTCTGAAGATCTGTACTGCACATAAATATAAATATGCATATATATTAAGTGCAATGTTTACTTACCAACTTCTGCCCTGTAGCGTTGAGTTTTGTGAACCATGTGTTGTGTTCTAGGGCTAGGATTATGGGCACAAGATGTCTACAAACAAAACACAGCCACACCTTAGACATATTTTAACTCAGAGTGGCAACTCAATGCATGCATAGTTGCAAGCATGGTATTCATGTTAGTGTGTGTGCGTGTGCGTGCGTGCGTGCGTGCGTGCGTGCATGCGTGCGTGCATGGTGTTTGTATGTTGGTGCATGCGTGCATGTGTGTGTGCATGTGTGATCATGTGTCTGTGTGTGTGCATGTGCATGAATACATGTGTGCACGTGTTTGTGAATGTGCATGCGACTATACATGCATGGGTATGTGAGTGCGTCTAGTGTCTACACGTACGTACATGTATACATACATATGCTCATGTGGTGAAGTGAGTCACACTGCATTAACCATTTCATTTCCTGCTTTTACCCGTCTCCAGACATTACTCATTAACTGTTGCACAACCACAGACAAATACCCAGCATGTAACACTCTTGACAAAAGTAGACTTTTAATTTTATTATCTCATGATATTAGTATTAAAACATTGCTTTGTTCCATAATGCATCAGTTATGTAATAACATGCTGATACCAGGATCACTGTTATAAAAATGGTGTATAAAATTATTTTACGATGTAAATCAAACTGTCAACATATGGTGCCAGCATCAACAAAAGGGTCATGTAATTGTGAAACCAACACTATGAAACGGGGGCAGACCATCTTTTTTCCAGTTTTTATGTCAAACAGACACATCATTGTTGGATGATTATGAATCATTGTCAACATTAAATAGTGAATACTGATGCTTCAATCGTCAACCATGCCCGATCATCGAAATAAAACTGTCAAATGGTGTGCCTTTGTCCTATTGTCCTGACTGATAGCATGTGTTTGCCTCGTTGTTGCAATTAACCTGGATCATGTTTGGTTTATTTAGAAATAGTATAATAATGGTGATAAAGACCTAGCCGTGTAGCTTATAGGCCAGAGCACGAGCCCATCGTACCTCAGTGAAAGAAGCCCATGGGCGACATGGTGGAAGTTTGTAGGTAATAAATAATAAGATATGTCTTTATCAACACCAACAACAATATTACGAAATACGTCAGTACAATCTTGTGTATCTTACTTTCCGTCCAGGTGATCAAAGTCAGCGAGGTTCAACTCGCGACTGTTCTGTGAGAGAGTGATTGTGTCAACGTCCTGGAGATAGAAACAGTTGAGTGTTACACCGAGTCATCACACATTCTTCTCTCGCTGTCTTCACAGAAACATATAACCTAATTAATTTTATTACACGATATTTGTGTCAATATTCTACTAGTTTTTCTATGGTCTATGTTTATATCATTAGTTCATGTTATATTTATTTTCTTAATTATTATTATTACTTGATAGGAATATATTATACATAATTTTTGCTATTGTACAACAAGTATTGTTTTTATTATTTTCTATGTATCTCTGCAAAGCGCTAAGAACTACATTGGAACTGTCAGATACTAGCTTGTATCCTCTAATGGACACATTTGGTAAAAACTAAGATTTACAACATATCCTGTAAAGACTAACATCTCCTAATCAATATGTCATATCCCATAAGACTAATGGCAAGGTCGATATTTAAACCGAGATAACAATCAACATGCAGTTTCAAACAATTGATTTACCCTACAATTGGTGAGAAGCCTTACCCCAAGAAAAAAAGCGTTACGTTTCTTTCATGGGTTTGCAGAAGATATCCTGAAAATTTGGTGCCCATGATGCAAACCGTCTATGGGAAATTTTTTACATACATATATACGCTATCTCGATAATAGTTAGATTATTATTATATATTATTATTATTGCTATTAAGTTGAAAGAATGAACCTCTAACATTCAACTAGTCGAATATGCCACTGTGCATTGTGAAAGAGAAATGCACTGATGGGAGAGGAGTGAGGAGTGAGGAACCCACCCATGCAACGTCCTCCATGAAGGGCAGGACGTGGTAGTCACACATGCAGCAGTAGGTGGCTGAGAACCCCCCGCAGGGTCCTGGCTCCTTTCTCGTCTGCTTCAGCTTCTTCTGTAGGCTGGACCATCGCTCGGATGGACTTACCTCCAAGTTCACCAGGCGCTTCCTGCAAGTTTACATGGGAAATCATCTCACGTGACACGTGGTAGGACTGACCTCCACATTTAACAGTTGCTTCCTGCAAGTTTACACAGGATATAATCTCACGTGACACATGGGAGGATTGACCTCCACATTCACCAGACACTTCCAGCAAGTTTACATGGGACATTATCTCACGTGACACACAGTAGGTAAAACATACAGGACATCATCACAGGTGACATAGAATAATTGGCAAAACACACAGGATACCACCACAGGTGACACAGAGTAATAAGCAATTTATCACACAGGACATAATTTCAGGTGACATTGTAACAGGAGAAATGTGTTAAGAGACATGTCACTCGGCATAATGGATATCTTGCCATAACAAACATCCAATCATAACATACATTTAGCCAAAGTGGACCACAAGCCATAACACACCTCTAGTTATTGTGGACACCTGGTCAAAACAGATCATTGTCTAGTTATCATGTGACACAGACGTCTGACACTGAGGGCCAGTGACACAGACCTCTGACACTGAGGATCAGTGACACAGACCTCTGACACTGAGGGCCAGTGACACAGACCTCTGACACTGAGGGCCAGTGACACAGACCTCTGATACTGAGGATCAGTGACACAGACCTCTGACACTCAGGGCCAGTGACACAGACCTCTGACACAGAGGATCAGTGACACAGACCTCTGACACTGAGGATCAGTGACATAGACCTCTGACACTGAGGATCAGTGACAGAAACCTCTGACACTGAGGGTCAGTGACATAGACCTCTAACACTAAGGGCAAGTGACATAGACCTCTAACACTAAGGGCCAGTGACACAGACCTCTGACACTGAGGATCAGTGACACAGACCTCTGACACTGAGGATCAGTGACACAGACTTCTGACACAGACACTTACTCGAGGGGTATTGAGGGGAAGACGATGGCAAGGGTGTGTGCGATGTGGCTGATCACCCGGTCTATGCAGTCCGTCTCATTGTTGGCGACGGAACACGACAGCTTCTTTGTGGTCGACGTCAGCAGCAACTGCAGACACAGTGCACAGATATAGTTACATCCAGGACAACACCACAGTTGCTCAGGCTGGCAGCAGCCTTGTCTACCTGACTCATCCAAGCCAAAATACACCTACAACACCACAGCTCAGTTTGGGCTTACTCAAGTTACTGTCACTTGCATGTTATACCAGGTGACACATGTGTTACAAAAATGATTATCTAATGATAACTGAAACATCACAAAGCAGCTGCTAGCCAGGTTGGCTTGATCCTGGCCCGCCTTGCAGCAGTAAATGGGCCAATATTGGCTACTGTTTGCCAATAGGGAAATAGTCTCAAAATGCCACAGAATATGCTACAACGTGATTATCCGTATATCCTACTTATTCGACAACTGTACAATTTAATTGATCCTTTAATTAATTTTTTTGTAATTTTCAAGATGAAGTCATTTTTTATTTTTCATGGCATTTTGTCTGAATATTTACTTTGTGGCATTATGTTCTGTGGCTTTTTGTCCTGGACTCCTTTACGATCATGAGACAAAAACAACTGCATGCCAACCCTAAAAGGTGGACACCTACAAGACAGACCACAGAAATCCATAAGACACGCAAACAAACTGTAGAATCACTGGTTTGCTTCCGAGACTTTGGTGCAGCCAACTGCCTAAATTATTTGCGAGAGTTGATCTTCAGACACGTTTTGAAATAATGATTGACTATATTATTCGCATGCCATTTGACAGACACCCATAATAAATATCCTGCTCAAACTGCATAAAACCATAACTTTAAAAATCACTAAAGTGACATCCTCAATTTGATTTTTCCAATCCATTTTGCAGTAAAACATATTAACCTTCCTCGTTTCCACTACAACATGCTAGCTCGTTTGAGCAATATTTTGAAAGAAGTTTGGGTAAAATCCTCAGACAAACTATTAACTTATTTAGTTCTGGATCCAGAACCAATTCAAGTTAACAAAAACAGAATGTTCACGAATGTGAACGCACAATATGAATGATTATGCACGTGTTTCAGTGTTGATGTTGCCAACTCTCCTTGCTCTCTCTTAAACATCATGTGATTAAATGTCGGCCCGGCAATTGGCTTTGGCAAGTTACCAGATGTAGTGATCAACGTATTTTTTACCCATTAAAAGAAATGTATGTTTTTTATTAAACCGACTTTGTATATGATTTAAATGCATTTATTTAAATGCATGAATTTGCAGTGTGCTAAGTCAGTTGAGAAAGCAGCTGTAGAAGTTACGAATAAGTCGTATAGGAGTTGCCACGTGTGCACGACACCACCATGCCAACACCGTAACAGGAATACAGGGTAGCCACAGACAAACACCCCACCTGGACAAACAGCTGAATAGAACAATGACTCCTGCTGAGTGCTCAAATATACACACCTGAATAAACCTATTTCTAAAGACAACATTTCTGTGGCTAGGAACAAGGCAAAGAGACACAAAAGGTTTGGATAGGAATGGTTGTCAGTCCAGATCCTGTTCAGTGAACAAGACTTCCTACATGTTGAGCTACACAAGAAATGTTTTGACAGTGGAATCAGCATTGGGGTAGTGTCACCCTGTCACCCTGATACCTATACAGTGCATTTGTGGATGTCAATTAGTGCTGCAAATGTCTGCAACAAACTTTTAGTGCTACAAAAAAATAATTGTGTAACTTTGTTATAAAAATGATATTATCATGATATATGTTGTAAAAAGATTCATAATATAAATGTAATGACATGACAAATAAATTAAAGTGTGAATGGTTCAATTTTAATTGCAGTGAATAAAGTTACGCTGAATACTGTCATGTTTATAAATGATATGTCTACGCATTATGGCTAACAGAATTCAACAGGGCACTAAAGAAGAATTGACAACAGGATCTTCTCCAATTCTATTGGAAGAGAGAAAAAAAACTTGTTCGGTCTGAGTTAGTAATGATTCCTGATGGTATCCATGTTGTTTCGATACGGATCTAATAAATGAACAACGTCCTATAGTGGGTGGTCCCGCCGGAATGAATGGAACAAGGTAGAAGACAAAATAGAAAATATGTTAGTCAATAGAGGTTTGTACTGTAACTGTTTACAATAAATACCAAATCTTTACAAATTGGTCTTAGTCAGTAACATGTGGTTATCACATAATGAAGTCACAAGACTTGATAATTGACCAACCAGATGTGCATGTCAGATATGTAAGATTCTTTTTGGTGTTAACATTAGACAGATGCCTTTCCTAAGCAGGTTGCATACACTCATGCCAAGTTTAAGTGTTTATTCAATCTATGAAACAACTATGATCAGTATGTATATATTACAGTACTCATTATGCCTACCTGACTTCAGTATTAAAGTGAAAAAAATCTAATACAAATATAATGTAGTCAAAGCTTATCTTCCACAAGAAGATAGAACATTTCCAAGTTTCAGAACGTATTTAAAAACTCATCTTTTTATTAGACATTTCACATACAGTAGTTTGATTTCTCAAGTTGTGCTGATGTATTATAATTGATAGTCCTGGACATTATTCAAACTGATATATTAGCATATAGTGGAATGTGTCTTACCAGTTCTCAAATTTACTTAATATTTGTGTATGTTTTGTAAATTACAAATGATTCCAATCAAACCAATGTACTGCTTAGATTTACATACAGTATTTTAAGTGGGTGGTTCCATTCACCACATGGGTTTTTTTTATGCTTCATTTCAAAGTAGTGTTTTTAATGCTGGTCATTTATAGTATCTGCTTTTTAGATTGCTTCACCTTGATATAGCAGCACATCATTCTGTGGATGTCATACCTTGACGTAAAACCTGGTCTTATGTTACACAAGTTCACAAAAAGATGGGTTAAGCCTTTTAAAGGGAATAAAAAAATCTATGGCTTGAATTCATGTTATATTACATCCTGCTATCTATTTTTATGTCCACCAAGCCAAAAACAATCAAACAAATCAATGAATTAGAAATTCCACATTTAATGCTGTACATCCGAACATTTTCGAATATGCATATTTTTGGCGCGCTTTTCGGGATGCCGAGATGTGACGTCACTTATGACTCAAACTCGCATCAGGCCGACCCTTTCCATGCATTCAGAGCATGTTTACAAGTATAGCTTTTGGGTCGAAACGAGCGTCAGAATGAGTTATTGTGCAATATTCCGACGTAATACAAACACTAGTCATCATAGAGGAACAAGCAGTTATCTTACCGTTCCACATGAATCGAATTTTATTCAAAACAATCAATGCGAATGTGCCTACAAGTCGACTAGGTTTCGCCGAGCTTGGGCTAGTTTTCAGAATAATTATATCGAATGCAACCAACTGGAGATTATCTACACCAATAAACATACATAGCAAACATATATTGTATCCAGCTACATAAAGTAACGTGTATAATCTCATAATATCACTAGAATATCGATATATGAAGGAGTTGTACAATTTACCATAACAACTTAAATCAGTTAGACAGTTTCCGCTGGTCCCGATAGCTCATTGGGTAGGCGCGTTGCTTACTTGTCAGTTATTTTATAATCGGGCGACGCCGGTTCAATCCTGACAGCATGCAAACTATTGATTTTATTTACACTTTTTTTGTTTATGTTTTCACAAAGTAATATAAACCAGATCATTTATTATACTATGATGCACTGTTTGTAAATAATTTATATTTTTGTAGTAATTATTTATTCGCCACAAAAATTAAAATATGGTCATTATATAACGGTTTCTAAATTTTATTTATCCAAACAAATATAATGTAATGGATATATAATTTATTAATTGTAAATATATTGTACAGTAATATATTGTAATTATATATGTGAAAAAGATTGTGATCTGTCTGGATAAATACAATTTAGAAACATCGTTATATATAATGACCATATTTTCATTTTTGTGGCGAATAAATAATTACTACAAAAATAATTTTTTTTACAAACAGTGCATCATAGTACACTAAATGATTTGGTTTATATTACTTTGTGAAAATATTTAAAAAAAAAGTGTAAAGAAAATCAATAGTTTGCATGCTGTCAGGATTGAACCGGCATCGCCCGATTGTAAAACGAATGCTAAGAAACCAACACGCTTACCAAGTGAGCTATCAGGACCGGCAGAAATTCGTTGACTGATTTCAGTTGTTATGATAAATTGTACAACTCCTCCTTCATACATCGATATTCTAGTGATATTAGGAGATTTTACACATTACTTTCTGTAGCTGGATGCGATATATGTTTGCTATGTATATATATTGGTGTACATTATCTCCCGTTGGTTGCATTCTATATAATTATTCTGAAAACGAGCTCGGCGAAACCTTGTCGACTTGTACTACAAGTTGTAGGCTCATTCGCATTCATTGTTTTGAATAAAATTGAATTCATGTGGAACCGTAAGATAACTGCTTGTTCCTCTATGATGACTAGTGTTTGTATTACATCGGATTATTGCATAACAACTCATTCTGACGCCCGTTTCGACCCCAACATTATCCATGTAAACATGCTCTGAATGCATAGAAAGGGTCGGCCTGCTGCGAGTGTGAGTCATGTGTGACGTTAAGATACCACGTGATCGCCTAGCTCATTAAATTTTTATTTTCCGCGGGAATCGCTACACAGACGGGTTTAAAATCGAACTTATACTACAAATGTATTTTTCTGTATTTTTTTTATGTTCTCGAATGTTACATGCAATATTAAACTTTCTGTACACACGGAAAACGGATTTTAGCTAATGCCTTGTTTTTATTTCCTTTAAGGTAGCCGGCAGAAGGATCCGTTTGATGTGTAAAACATAATCAGATGGTCTGGATCAGATAACATAATTAACGACAACTGCAACAGGTGAATAATATTAGATTTCCTTTTGATGAAAACATGTCGAAACATGACATTAATTTCCTGTTTCACTAGTGTAGTAGTGATAAATCCTTGCTTCAGGTGTAAGCTATTTATTCCAAGTTAATGTTGTTCATATTATCTAGTTTGAACTAACCTTATGTCAACATGTTTGTGGGTAAAGACCATCAAAGAATATATGCTTCTCTGTTTATTTTCTCCTTGTTAAGCAACCTTTGTCATTTGATATAACATTGTCATTATATATAACAATATTAATGTCATTTATACGTCTTTCTACGAATAAGCAACATTACTTTACATTTTACAATATTGATTATTTATTGTTTTAAAATATACTTTAACAAATTAGATATTTTATGAATTGGCTTATCAAATATTTAATTTGTTATTATTATTGTTTAATATATTTAAATTAACTTATCTGTTTTAATACATATAGTATACTTTTTAAATGTTTATTCATATTCATTAAGGAATTATTTTTTCATGGTCTACATTTTAGATTTTTAGAATGATTATGTTTTAGTTTAATATAAATCTATGTAGTTATAATTATGTGTACATAAAACACTTGAGAGCAATCTTGATTGATCGGGTACTATATTTATACATGTTATTATTATTATTATTAATCAATAGGTATTTTAATTATTAGCCATTGTAAAGTGCTTTGATTGCTGACTATTGGTATACACACTGGTGTACAGACATGCACTGGCCTGAGCCTTACATGGGGGGAGGCACATAAATTGCATAACAATACTGCACATTTGGTTGAACATGCTAAACCTAAACAATTATAAATTAGAAAAGGCATTCTCAATTAAATGCTGAGTAGTTAAACTACATAATTATTTAACAATATAACAACGGTGTAACATTATTATGTTTGAATTCCAACACCGGTTGGTTCCATAAATTGTATCTTTATTCATGACAGTTTTTCTATAAATACTGTATGCCCTGTACTATTGGAAATACAACCAGAAACTAATGAAAACCAGAAAAAAAAATAGATGAGCCTCACTCTTTATCCCTGACATGATTTATGTGAATTTAACCACAAATGACACTTCTCATCAAATATAGCAGTGACCCTCCTTCAAGGTATTAATGCCTCAGGGACAGAAGCTGAGATAACAACACATGCTAACATGTAAGTGCTGGTTTCTATCAGACAACCAATCAGGGGTAAGACTACATTAAGGATTCGTCCGCCATTACCCACCGAAAGAATGCCCTTGAAAAAAAGCGTTTTGGTGTGATGTGTGAATTTTTTCGAGCACTTTGACATGGCACATGTTAGTCCAGTAAATACTGAATGTACTACTGCATTAGATCTTTCACGAGGTAGCAATAAATATACGCTAGTCACTCGCGTATTACCACAGTGGTTATTTTGCAGAACGCACCAATATTTCAAAATCCGTCACCAGATTGGGGCGAAATTGACGGGTGTCAGGTTTGGGTGGATTTTTCTAAAAAATCAGGTATGAGAATTTCACGAGTTTTCCACAGCACCTGTGACAATGGAGGTTAAATATGCTGTGAGATTTACAAGAAAATCGTATGAAAAATTTTGCAGGAAATGAAGGAAAATCTAAATGTGGTCTTACCCCACATTAGAAATACAGCCCGTTTTATCAAGAAAACTGCCAAAATGTGATTTGAGCGACGGGTGATGGTTTTTCGGCTGCATTTGGAAGCTGATGTAGACCAGAATACCGTGCAGCTATTGCATCCTGTTAGTATTACGTCTAAAATAGGTTTTAAAAGTCATTAATAAGCCAGTTATTAGGTGATATGCATGGAAAATAAAGTGATAATTTAGGTGGTGTGAAGGTTAAAAACTACATTCCAAGCATGTTTTATGATACTGAGTACCACGAAAGCTTGTGTAAAAAGTGCATATGTGTCAGGGTGTGGAGTTTCTTTTAAATCAGCATCATGTGCGACAATATTGACATATTTCCAGTAATTCCCAGTAAGATGAATTTTGCCTCGGTTATATAATTTATATTTTTGTAAGCAACATCTATAAAAGAGTGTTTCTTAACTCCAATACTAACGTGGGTGTTTCTCCTGTTCCAACTTGTCCTTCCTAATTATATGGCACTTGTATATCATACTTGGATCGCACAATAAGCAATAATGAGCAAGCAGGCAACATTTTTATTCCACCCCCCCTAATTTTTGTGAAAAGTTGGCTACCATAGGAAGCAGGTTGTCCACACACTTCTACCAATCAGGCATTTAGCACCTGTTTTTTACAGTAACATCCATACACTAACTGAGACAACAAAAACAATTGAGAATCTGCATAAATATATACCTCAAGTTTGACTGAGAATATCATAGGAGAGTGTGACTCTCCAAATATGCAGCAACCGCAATGATCCGAATTTTAGCCATAAAAATTAAAACTGGTCACCTAACAGAAGTGTCATATGTTGAAATTGTATACATGGACTGGCATGCTATCATTGTTGACAGCCATGCACTTTTCAGCTGTAATATAACCAAATTATACCAAAGTTTGCACAAGGCAAGGCAGCTTAAACTAATTGTAGGCTGACGTCAACTACTCTTAACAAGAAGCTGCTTTTATCACTGGTATTGTGCACGTTATATCCGTATATTTAACATAGGAAACCTTGTAAGAATTTGGTGATGTTTGAATAAAACATGATTAGGACAATGGACTCGTTGATGTACTTGCAAAGATACTGGGTGCCACAACTGTCAGCAACCTTTATCACGTGTTTTGGATGTCCCTGTCAAACATTTGTTTCTTTCTGAAATTAACTATTTTGCCAGCTGTATCTCTTGTTTCCAATAATGTGTGTACATCAGCGAAACATAGTGGTCAAGTAATTGATGTGTGGCGATATTTGGACACTCTGTATCAAACAGAGATCTGCGCCTGTGTAAAAGTATGGTTATTTGAAGGGGGTTTGGATGACAATTTGTGTGTGATGCAAGATATACGTTCTACTGGGCATCCCATTTTTGGTTTCATGATGTACTATGTATATACCTCAATTTATACCCAGCGTTTTAGCGTGTTATCTACAATATAATTGTAGTTACCATCAAAAGATGCCTCTGTGCCTTTCAATATTGTGAATATTATTGAAATGCCTGGTTTGTGCTGTTGACACCTACTGGTGTCGTACTTGAGTGACACACAGTTCATGATTGCATCATATTATTTAACATAGTTTGTGGGCATTACGTTATACACAAATTTGTGAAGATGTGCAACTTGCATGTCTAATAAAATGCTGCTTAAAATAATGGTTTTGTGTATTTTTTACAAAAAATTACAACATTTTATGAAAAATGAAAACAAATATTTCGTTAATATTCTATATATTTTACTCCCACATCGGTAAGATACTGTGTAGGCCTGTATGTTGTGCTCAGTACCATTCATATCAAATATTCAAATATGCACTAGTCGCTCGCGTATTCGCCCAGTGGTTATTATGCAGCACGCACCAATATTTAAAAATCCGTCACCAGATTGGAGCAAAATTGAGGGGTGTTAGGTTTGGGTGGATTTTTCTGAAAAATGAGGTATGAGAATTTCACGAGTTTTCCACAGCACTTGTGTCAATGGAGGTTAAATATGCTAAATGTGGTCTTACACCATCAATAAAAACAAGAATTTCTCTGCACCAATCAAATAAATACTAATTGGCATGAGAAAAATCTATGTTTATTTTACGGTCTCATAGGGCGGAAAATAATTTGTGAGTAACTCTCATATGTGTATCTGTTGTTGTGTTGTTGATTACCACGGATAAATCTGTCTGAATATTCCCAAGTATTTGTATGCTTCTATTTCTGTATTAGTTATTGATAATAACACAATAATGCAAAACAGGAGCTGTTCAATTTACATCCATCTAACATCTGGTACAAACCCTAAAACTGGTAGGAACCTTAAACTCTTAAAGGCCATATCCTGGGATAAAATGTGCTCTGTCCCTTAATAACAAATGGTTGATACCCTTTCAAATGATGATATTGTCAAAATGTTTAAATATCGTATATGAGCATACGACATAAAAAGAGCCTTTAAATTTGTCATTTTACGGAAACTCCCGAGCGATGCCGGGTTTGCATTTGTTGCTGTGTCATGTAAACAACTCGATACAAATGGCGGCTTACTCGAGTAGTTCAGAGAGCGATATCAATTTTGACGTGGATCACGTAACGTTTGATCATATATATTTCGGTGACAGTGAGGATGACAATGCCGAGATCGACAATGTTGATGTTAGTCAGCACGTTGTGGCACCGTATAGACATGAACCAGTGAAGAAGCTCCGACAACTGACTGGGCCCACTTGCACAGATTCGCCGGTAACCGATTCGCCTTCGGCTTCGCCTCTGTTGTGTTCTTCGAAGGAACGGTATATTTCTTTACATCTGACTTAGGCCTGAAACCCATCTTCTAGTATATGAAGCCTTCGAAGTCGTCAGGCACAACGAAATGCGAACCACAAATAATGCTAGCTGCCGTAGCATACGTCCAGCCGGCCCTGCCGTTTCGAACAAAACGGTCCCATTTCTGCCGAATAACTGGCTCTTTGGGAAATTTGTGCACATAATGGCCAGTCAGATTCGAATTGTTGCAGTTTCCAACAACACATTTGTTCACCATTTCTATATGTGAACGAATGTGTACCAGTTCAAACATCCACCAAAGAAATCCAGCCGCCGAGAACGCTTGCCATCCCGGGAATGTTTTCCACAACTGGCGTCATGATTCTGCCCCTCGCGGCATTTCCGGAAAACAGACTTTTCTAAGCCTGCACCAAGACAGGTCCCGTTTAATATCAATTTTAGAAATGTTTCAGCAAACGTGTGGTTTCGCGGTTGTCATTATATTGCAGAACACATTTGTACATGCATATTTTTATACTTATTAGCAATTTTTTTTCTTCCAGGATATGGCCTTTAACCAACAAGGAATTTTGAAAAAATTTAGTTGTTCCTTTTTTCCATAGGGTGATAGATCCACTCATGAAAGATTGACACCAGAAATGAAAACAGCCTACAAGAAAAATGGGCCAAGTGGCCCTGAAGTCCTTTGGATTAATACGTTTATATGTGACCCCTGACCAAATGAGTGATAAGTCGGAAAAATTGTAACATTGTTTTCTTACATTCTTGTAAAGGTTGGGTAGGGTGCTTTACACAGTTTCAAAAATTATGACTGCTACAAAAATTGGCGAAGTTATGGAGCATTGAACATGATAGGGGTCAAAAAGTGAAAAAGACGAAAACGGCTGTTGAAGTTTTACATTATATATGCAAATGGACTGCATGGAAATATTACATGCATGACATTCAAATGTGGCACACAGTATGTATGTTATGTTGCAATGATACACTGGAAGTACAAATGTGCTGCTACAAAAACTTATCAAGTTATGCTAGATTATGTCTTTATGTGTAAAACTAAGAAGGCAGATTATTTGAGAGCAAAAGGTACACTCACTGTTTGACAGTTTAAAACCTACAGGCAACTGTCCTGTTTAACAGGAGTCTATCAAACAATAGCAGGCACTACCACATGAAATGTCTATGAAAAAAATAGATAAAAAGTTACTGAACAGTTTTTGACAAAAAACAGCCCCACCAAAACTAATTATAGTTATTGTTAAGATGTTTAACCTAGTTCTATTATCTGACATTGTGCCAACAGATTGGTGTATTGGGATCATTAAGCCCATATAATTATTATATAAACATAGCAGCAGACACTGGGAGAGTGTGACTGCTGCCTGGCTAAATGGATGCAATGGTGCTTTGAAGTTAGTTCTTCTGCCAACTATCCTTTTCACACAAGCCTATAGGCCTAGTAGCTGCCAGCACACTACTGAGCCTAAACTACCATGCAGGTGTGAAAAACATGCTGATGTATTTGAACTTGACCCACTAATTAACTGTCCACCAAGCAGTAGCAGAACAGTTTATAATAATAATAATCCACAAGTTATGTGGCAGTGATCTTCCTTTTATCATTCATGTGATGTTTATTGTGAGCAGAGCAGACAAATGGTTATCATACGTAGACAGGTACAGAAAGAAACTGACGTTTTCTATAAAAAGAACACGTTTGCCTATCAATGGCATGTATTTCCTATTGTTGCCGTTTCTGCCCGGCATAAATCAAACAACCCTGTAGGTAATTATTAATCAAATGTTTTTTTGGCGAATCATAGTTACAGATCATTAAGGGTTATGATGGAAGTAAAATGTGTACATGTTTACTGTTCACTTATTCTACCACGTCTTGCATTTAGAGGAATAATTATAATAGAAAATAAAATGTTGTGGCACAAATTTAAATACATGCATTTATGTATAGCTGGGAATTACTTTTCTGTGGCCTAAGAATAAGTAATTTCAATTAACTTTCTGCTTACATAAAACAACTGCATAAAAATATATATCCATACAAGACACAGACTCCGCATGTGACAGATGTTTTGGGAAGGGGAATAGTGTTCTGTTTCTGGTACAATACACAAAATCTACTGTTAGGGGATAGTCTCAAGGGCCCTTCTCAAAAACCACATCACTAGATAGTGTAATCATTGTGCATTTTGGGGGACTCTGTCAGCCTTCTTCTCGTGTGATGTAGAGTTGCCACAAGGAGAAAACTTGTCTCATTTGTTATTTGTTATTTACCTGAATGATTTTGAACTTGACATGGCAGCTGTTGAAATTTACAACCTTAGTGATGATAATGTAGACATTTTCTTGCAAATGTATGTTCTACTATATGCTGACGATACTAGAATGATTCAATCAAATACAGATTTCTTGTATATAGCAGAACTATGTAAATTCTTCTAATGGTTGACATGTGGTTGTTTCAGGATGACCCCTTAGAATGTAGGCACAACTGTCCAGGGGTCTAGAGGGTGCTGTGTCTGTTGACCCAAGCCTCTGCCAGTGACCAATTACAGATTAGTCACACTTTCCACTAGCAGCCACAGTGATGTGTGACAGATGTTGTGGGAAAAGGGATTAGTTGAACAAAAGGACTGAAAGCCTGCTAGATCATCTGCTGCGGTATACCATTTAGTTAGCAAATTTAGCATTTATGGGGACCTTTGGTGCCCTTAGAATGATTCAATCAAATACAGATTTCTTGTGTACAATGGCACTACCACATGAAATGTCTATGCAAAATTAGAGAAAAAGTTATTTAAGAGTTTTTGAAAAAATAGGTAAAAATGTGAAAATTTACCAGTTTTGGGGTCCTTTTTTGGTGGGTCATTAGGTGCCCTTAGAATGATTCAATCAAATGCAGATTTCTTGTGTACAGTGACACTATCACATGAAATGTATATATGCGAAATTAGAGAAAAAATTGCTGAACAGTTTTTGAAAAAATAGGCAAAATATTACATTTTTACGTTTTGGGGACCTTGGAGGCCCTAGGGAGCCCTTAGAATGATTCAATCCAATACAGATTTCTCGTGCATAATGGCAGTGCCCGAAGATATGTCTATGCAAAATTAGAGAAAAAGTTGCTGAACGGTTTCTGAGATACAGTAGCTAACGGCGGATGGCGGACGTCGGACGCAGAGTGATGGCAATAGTCCCTTGGACCTTCGGCCAAAGGACTAAAAATGTTAACACGACACACACAAAATATACACACATGCACGCATGCTTGCTCAGTTATAGTTAGATTATTATAATTATGAAGATAATGATTAGAGGTTTAAACAGATGCACTTATAGTTGAAGTGTGTGTTTTGAAGTTGTCATTGCAGTTAGATTAAGGTTGAGAGCCAGTCAAACAGGGCCTGTTGACCCAATAACATCGACTGACAGGTAGAGAGAGAAATAATGGATTTACCTTGTTCAGAGCACTGCTTTCAAGTGTCTGTATGTCAAGCAGGGCCATGTTGAGCTCAAGCTGTAAACAAATATCACAAGTCATCAACGAGTACGCCACAACACAGACCCAGTCTTTCAGCAAACGCCGTAGGTCCCTTCTAACCGGTTTTTATGCGAGTAAGAGATCTCACACAGGGGGTAAATATGTATGACCTTGTGGGCTCATTTCTTTCAGGTTGCGTAAGTGTGGTGTTAAGAGTGTATGCGATTCACTGTGACGGCTCAATGAAAGTTGCATGATAAATGTGACATGGCTACAGCCATGGAATGAAGTCTACTACCTTAGTCATCTAGACATGAAACTACAGGCATAGTGTGAAGAAGGAAGAGGAACTGACATGTTTCATGACACACCCATCCCTAGTCACTCACACATTTAACAACACACTAGGCATGAATACACTTCGCAACACACACAGACAGTGGGTCAGGGCAGCCACAATGTGAACAGGCCCCATTTGTGGAAATATTCCCTCCCATTAAATATTTACTTGAAACTACATATTTCATAATGAAACACTGACTCCCCTGTGAAACATACATTCTCCCCACTGCCACGATGAGTGGTAATATCACTGACATGAATAATGAGATCTCATCCCATGCACAAATTGCAACAAAATTATATTTTCTTTAGCATATTTAGTAGCAATTACCTGATATAACTGTTCCAAGTCTCAAAATGGCAATTGATTGCTTTTTGTCATTTAAAAGCCACTTTTAGAAACGATTACAAAACTATATATTTACATGATCCTAGAACTCAATTAAACATTTCAGATGGTTAATCAAACTGTACATTATCACAATGTTTTAAATAAATAACATAAAAATTATGTAACATTTTACAGATCAGAATAAACATGTGTGTACAATTGAACCTCATTAATATGTATAATTTGGTCCCGAGTGAATGTGTCCATATTAACAGGTTTTTGTCTGGATAACTGAATCATGTGATGTAGTAGTGTTTGGAAATGAAATTACATCCAGATGCAAAGATTTCCTAATTATCAGGATCAGGATTAAGAAGTGTCCACTGTACAGCAAATATACAGTGACCTGTAGCAGACACCATTCTTGAGCCAGGCTAAAATCTACAGAACTGAACTTTTAAATTAATTCTGAACAACTTTACAAAATTACCTTTTCCTTCTAGGGTCCATTCATTTCATGCCAACATAGCCAAAAATAATCAATGACAGAGCTCTAGAAGAATAGGAAAAGCTACAGACATAAATACCCCAACTTAGATAATTCGTTTAGAACTACACTGACAGGACTCTATCAATTGTACATGCTATTAATACTACTGACAACAGACAGAGCAAATGTCACAGGAGTCAGGGTCAACTTCAGCAGCAATTTCTGCCACAGACGAGCCATTGTGATGGGATTGTTTCGAGTGACTTCATAAGAACACTGGCCCACTTCAGCCAGACCTACTTGAGACTGGAGCACTGCAGAAGGTAGGTTATGTTTCACAAGCCACAAACACACAGTGAACACCCAGTGCTCAGCACTATCAACACGGCGGAGTACTCAATGAACTTTAACTCATTATAACCCCAATCTTTTTCAAAGACTCACTTTCTTACATGTGTCAAAAATGTGTGATTACGCATTAGCCACATGCTCCGGAGTGTATGAATTGAGTCACTCACTTTAGGTTCCAAATAAATAAAAATGGGCCAAGAGGCCCTGATGTCCTTTGGACTATATTGTGAGTTTGTCATTATTAATTAAATGTTTTTTGGTGAATCATAGTTACAGATCATTAAGAGTTATGATGGAAGTAGTGTTGACATGTTTAGTAGGTCTCTAGACTATATGCATGCCTGTGAAGATACACCTGGAAATAAAGTATTCGAGTAGACCATTTTGTGAATATTGTATATATATTAGTTAATGTGTTATTAAAAAATACTGTTGGATTTTATCCCGATACTCTGCTATTTAGGCCGATTTCCAGTGGTTGTAGAAACCTTGCAGGAGAGTTGGTGAGCTGCAATCTCGTATGTAGCACAGTAAAACATTGTTTAAGAAAATGCACACGCATTATCTGTTCTCATTTTGCCCCTACCACCCTCCCCCAGAATGGGAAGAAGAAAGATATGAACTATGATCAAACTTTATTTGTTAACAATGCATAGCATGCATTTTGACTTAAAAACAGCAGTAATGACAGTTAAAAACGTAATACAAATATAACTGGAGTGACGGAACATGTATAGTAAAACATCTTGACAAAATATGCTTTAACCTTTTCGAGTATACCTATGTTATTTTATTTTATATATTATTTTATATGTAAGTTATTTTATTTTAAAGGTCATATCTTTATATTGCATTGATAATTATGTCTATTGCTGTTTTGAAGTTGCTCAGGTTCTACCAGTGCAGTAGGGATTCCCATTACACATTAGTTACAGCCCACTGTTTGACACAGCTTAAAACCTACAAGCAACTGTCCAGTTTAACAGGGGTCTGCTGTCTGTTGACACAAGCCTCTGCCAGTGACCAATTACAGATTAGTCTCAGTTTCCATCAAACAATAGCAGGCAGATAATCTTAGCTCCACAGTGTAATACACAATCAACTGGCATTTGGAGAAACAGACAAAATGTAAACATTTAGCTTTTTGGGAGGCCCTGAGGTGCCCTTAGAATGATTAAATCAAATACAAATTTCTTGTGTACAGTGACACTGCCCTAAGAGACGTCTATGTGTGACAGGGTATACCCAGCAAGTTATAAAAAGAGCTACAATATTTTCGTGTGAGTGTATGTTTAATGATGTAGATTAATTTTCCTGAGTCACAATCGATACAATTGTATGTATAGCTGTGCAACGTAAGGCAGACATCAGAATGTGGTCTGCCCATTGAGGTCATGTTGTGTCAACCTCCCTCCTATATTAGCAGTGATATTAGTCATCAGGAATTATTACAAACTGCTGAACTTGTGTAAGTCAGGCCTCTGATAGGATGGTCTTCCAGGGGCTACATGCAGGGCATAGCCTATGGTAATATGGTCCTGGATGGGTTACCGTAAATTTCTGTGTATAATACGCATTTTTTCCTTCACTTTTTACTCAAACGTCGGGATGCGTATTATACATGGTGCTAAGGCTAAACAAAATGTGACTCCATGTTTAAAGTTGTGAATGCAAATGTTATGAATGTAAATAAAGACGAATGTAGCACATGCATGCTTCGCAGTTGAAAATACCAGGTTTGCATACATGTAGCATTTCAGACTAGAATTTGGTGTTAATTTAAAAGTGAAATCAGAACAACACAAAGTAAGTTCTAACAAGCGCTGATTTAATCAGTTGCGTAACTGTCAAGCTACAACACAAGTTACATAGTGCTTACACACTAGTCACTAGCAAGCGACAAGCCGGCAGCAATGCTGTAACTTGCGTAGGTGACATGTTTATGATTCTGAGATGGATTCATGGGTTCAAGCATAAATATTAGAAGCGGGTAAATCGGGGATTTATGTCAAAAGTTGGGGTGTGTATTATACATGGTGATATAAAGATTCTATAAAAATTTAGCAAAAGTCTGGGTGCGTATTATACAGGGGGTATTATACACGGAAATTTATGGTATACATAGGGCACAGCCTCTGGTAGAATGGTCATGGCAGGGCTACATGCAGGGCATAGCCTCTTGTAGGATGGCTCTGGAGGGGCTACATGCAGGGCACAGCCTTTAGTAGGATGGTCCTGTTGGGGCTACTACATGCAGGACACATCCTCTGGTAATATGGTCCTGAATGGGTTATACACAGGGAACAGCCTCTGGTAGAATGGTCCTGGAAGGGCTACATGCAGGGCACAGCCTTTAGTAGGATGGTCCTGTAGGGGCTACATGCAGGGCACAGCCTCTGGTAGGATGGTCCTGGATGGGCTACAAGCAGGGCACATCCTCTGGTAGGGTGGTCCTGGGGCTGCATGCAGAGTACAGCTTCTGGTAGGATGGTCCTGGTGGGGCTACATGCAGGACACAGCCTCTGGTAATATGGTTCTGTATGGGTTATACACAGGGCACAGCCTCTGGTAGAATGGTCCTGGGAGGGCTACATGCAGGGCACAGCCTCTGGTAGGATGGTTCTGGAGGGGCTACATGCAGGACACAGCCTCTGGTAATATGGTTCTGTATGGGTTATACACAGGGCACAGCCTCTGGTAGAATGGTCCTGGGAGGGCTACATGCAGGGCACAGCCTCATGTAGGATGGTCCTGGATGGGCTACTTGCAGTGCACAGCCTCAGATAGGATGGTCCTGTATGGGCTACAAGCAGGGCACAGCCTCTGGTAGGATGATCCTGGAGGGGCTACATGCAAAGCACAGCCTCTGGTAGGATGGTCCTGGAGGGGCTACATGCAGGGCACAGCCTCTGGTAGAATGGTCCTGAGTGGGCTACATGTGTAGGGCACAGTTTCTGGTAGGATGGTTGTGGATAGGAAATAAGCTTGTTCATGCCATCAACACTTACAAAATACAAATATGCTGAATTTTATATTAATTTCTTTTCACTTTATAGTAAAAACACAAGCAATGTTTGACATGTTTTCTAAGCATATATATATATATACTTTGGGTTGACAAACAAAATTTATATTTGGGTAAAAGAAATTACTTTGTATACTTTTTGCAATTATTCACTCTCAATGCGGTATGTGACACAAAATATGTTGTAAATACATGCAAATTCCAAATCAAAAATTTTAGTGTAATATTGTAATTTTTATAGTTATATACAGCTATATGTTAAATAATAAATGTAGGGTCAATTCAGTACCTTGCATAAGCCAAACAAAGATGAGGGAAAGGCTGCACCAGTGCAGTTGACAGATTCAGTTGACAAACAGTGTCAGTGAAAGATGATAGCACCTGTCGGGCTTTACTCATGTAACTTTTTACAGCAAGTGGTATCATTGCTGCCCCGTGTTTTATGCAAAACAGGCAGAGTGGAAGCAGTAGATGAGATATCAGCATGTCCCCATCAATAACAGCCCTGTTTATAGTGGGCCAGTCTGAGGGAGTAGGCAGATTACTACTGAGTCAACATACCATGGAACACTGGCAGATTCATCTGACAGCCTCTACAAAATGTTTAAAACCCTTTATTGGATGTTGTTGCCCTGAGGCAACGTATCAGTTTTATACTTTTTGCATGGTCTATTGCCATTAAAAAAAACTATAATCAATGCAAAATCGGTGCTGCCATATTAAGTTAGTGTAAATAAATAATTATTTATTTCAGATATGTTTTCTGTGTATGGTCTGTTTGATACAACATCATAACACAGGTGGTGAATTTTTTTTTATTTGAAAAAGTTAAAATAATTAATCCAATAAAGGGTTTTAATTTTTTTTCATAACTAAGTAGTAATGTTGTAAGTGCATCTGTTATTTGATTCATTTGTCATATTACCTTCTACTGAATATTGTCATTGTTTACTATGTGACATTAGTGTCGTGTATGAGTATGTGGATTTGGAGTCAGAATAAATATATGACAATAGTAACAAATTATTTCCTTGCCAATGTTATGAATAAACATATCAGAATGTGGAAATGACACTCGACATGTCCATGTATTCATTTCAGTTGCTGGAAACATCTGGGTGGGATATGTAATGGAGGAAATGCCCTACACTAAAGAACTGGCAGAGATATCTGACACCAACAGCCCTAGAATGACCAACTAGAGATGGTATATCTACCACAAAATGGCCACTAACTGCCAGTACATTTACACAGCATAAAGGGCCACGGCAGTCGAGACCATTAAAGTTATAATGTGGGTCAGGATCCACATTGCAGTACACGTACAGTTGTACACACAAGTCTGCTCTGACTCCCAACAAGACAGACCCTAAACACCGACAGACAGCCCTCTCAAGGAGCATTCTAAATAAAGTGGATGGTATAAAGTGACCAGTATGTACAGTATAATATTTATAAGTTATAAAGTGACCAGTACGTGAAACATTGGACAGGTGTCTCAGCCCTCATCCAATGTTGCAGTTTCATTAAATAACAGACTGTATTCATTAAGCCAGGCCCCTCCAACAGAGCAGTAAGCAGGATTCTAATTAATGCCTGGCCACCTCTAATGTCTACTATTATTATTTCACAACCCCAGACCACCAGGTTTGCTAAATGAAATATTGAGGTCACACAGGCCAGATGCTAAAAATGGATTATAGATCTGTCTCGGGTCTCGGGTCACAGTTGGTCCCTGTTGTGTGAATGTCCAAGGAGGGTCCCATGTTGGGAGTTGTGACTTGTCAATATCAGACACAGGGTCATTATAAATAGGCTGAAAGGCTGTGTTCTGTAAATCACCAGATGGTACATGGCTTCAAATACAAAGTACTGCCATTCTGTAAGAATACATACACTATAATATGTATTTGTAATTATTGGTCTAATAAATTCCATTTCATTCATATAATTTTATAATAATAACTGTTATTGTTATTGTGCCTTATGTTGTATACCCAGATATAAAACATGTTCAGGGGTGATTAAAACACAACATTGGTTAAAATAGAAAATTGGTTGGTTTGTGGATGAAAACGTACATCTCTATATTTCATGAATGCGTTTTTTAAGACTGTCCGTCCTTGTTTATTAACATATTTTCTTATTATCAATAGAATAAATACTGATGTTGAAGGTATAATGCCCACCAAATTGTGATAAAAAATTAGTAAGCCTGAAACAATGTTCGTTATTTGAAAGTCACACCCACAAAACATTCAATTTGTAAACAGCCATTATTGACACTTATTGCACTGAAGTTAGCTTGTTCCCGTGCTCCTGACCAACTGATTCAGTAAACGGAACAGACAGCATCTCGTTCACTAACTTTGAACTGAAGAGCCAGTCAATGGTGGATAATCACATTCATGTACAGTACAGAATCAGGCCCTGTATCCTTGACAAGTTACACAGTCCACATGTCCAAATGCTTCTGTCCCAAGTCTTTTTTTGCAAACGTAATAATAACTGGTTTAGTGTCTCAGTAAAACGACAGTTGTATGGAAAGCCACAATACATAGACAGTGTAACTGTGTTGTTGTGTCAAAACAAACAGCCATGCAGCTCTTAGAGAGAGTTCTAAAACAAAATGTATCAGCTTATCTATCTTACCAGACAGGAATGGAGGAAACGTTTCCATTTTATTATCAGAGCACAGCTGATAAGCTTGTTGTGGTATTGGTTGTGACGGGTCTGTATTTAAACAATGTGTGTATCTTAAATCAATATGGCCAGGTAATTTACAAGCCCTATGAATAAATCTACAGTGCGCCTTACAAAGTTCATCTAGCAGAGTCAATGGGTGCTATAAAAGATGTGTAAAGTTTGTGGTCCAATGATTCTGATCTGATGGTTACTGGTCCACATACGAAATTTATCTATTCCGGAGAACTGGCAGTTTTTAAAAGATGATAGCCTGAGCCACAGTCTCTGGCTACCTGATTGGGAGGAATTTGATCACGTGTCATTTGGTCACAAGTCATTTGGTTACATGACATTTGGTCACAAGTAATTTTATCACAAGACATTTGGTCACAAGATGTTTGGTTTCAACTCAAGATGTTTGGTTTCAACTCAAGATATTTGGTCACAAATTACAGGGTAGAACATTTAGTCAGTTTTGTTACAGTAATAAAAAGTGTAAATACTAGAGGCTAAGACCAAACATAAAATACCTTGGCTTTCTGAGTGACAGATATTTATTGCTGTGTCAAATTATCATCTGACATGCCAACACCTTTGGACTGTGAACCCTGGGTGCCCCTATCCAAGCAGTGTTGAACACCTCCCTCACCACACTGATAAGTGTCTATAATCTCTACTCTCTGTGACTCCAGCAGTATCTGTCATGGAGCATATTAGCACCAGTTAGGTGCATTACCTGATAACACAACCAGACTCCCCCAGCCCTGACTATGCCTCTATGGAATCAAGCAAATGGCATCTAAACTTAGAAAGTACACAGCAAGGATTGACCTGGTCTGACTAGAACAACTTCTGACCTTGACTGGAACGATGGACTTGCAACGATAATCAACTCTGTTAATACACCAGACCCGTTCTTCTGGAAACATGGTCCAAAATACAGCATTTATTTTACCATCTCTGGAACAGGTGAACAAAAGTTTTCTTACCCTGGTGGGGACTTTCGCAGAGAACAAGTTCAATCGATAGTCCAAGACAACCTGCAAGCCAAACATTAAAATACATCAGAGTAATTAGTTTAAAATATTAATAAATTGACCCAATATCATAGGCGCTGGAACCAGGGTGGCTTGTGGAGACTGAGCCCCCAATTTATTTTGGCTGGAGATAGGATTAGCCACTCAATATTTTGGCAAATGGTTGTAGTTGGAGGTTTTTGGAGCCACAAAAAAAATTAACAGCACCCCTCTCCAATGCCATGGTCTGACAACAGCCAGCTTAGCCCACCCATAATTAACAGCTCAGCCCCCTATTATTAATTTCATTCTGGCACCAGTGAATATATACAACAGCAACAGTCTACATCACCTGTAAATTGGGGAGGGGGGACCTGATCTTTGTCTAGTATGCAGACAGAGTAAAAGAAACAGAGATAAGATAGCTTCTGTCTGTGAAAACATTTCCTGATTCAGTCACTGAGACATGTCTCCTCAGGTCATAGTGCAGGGCCAATCGTAAACATAACCTGGACAAATTCCACAGGTGTGAATGGTGTATTACTATTTATTATTTTACACTGGCACATGTGCATTTGGCCATTTACCCAGCATGGCCTTGAGCACGCATTCAGTACACCAGGCTAAAGTTAGAAATAACCAACACTAAGAACATTCACCTGTGAACTATACACAAGTGGCCAACTCTGGTTACACTGTTACTAAAACCACAAACATCAACACTGGACAAAGGTCACAATATTATGGTCATTAAGGCATTTGTTGATTGTTGCATCACCACCAGATTAGTGTTTTATAGCAGAACTAAGTCTATTTGTGACAGGCTGCAAAGGTTTGCACTATAAGTTCAGACAGTAAGGTACTGGTGCATTCCACAAAACTGAAGAAAAGCCAACACAATTTGCAGGGTGAAAAATGAATTATCTTGAAAGCGTGTTGATGCATGTTTGGGATCAAATGGTATGTGACACAAAACTTATAACTAACTTTTATGTTGTCTGTCTGAAAATTTGAATTCTTCAGGTGGGTAAATTCAACCACATTTAACCCTGCAACAAACTGATTTACCTGGATCACACTGGTGTCATTGTAAAACTGAAATGACGCTCTTTTACATGACGATCTTAACCCCATACCGCCAAACGTACCTTACAGTCTGAAGCCTGAAATGGCATGACCTGTTATACGTATGTCTAATACCTACCAGAACTTTGTTTTCAAATTTGTCTTGTTTTGTTTCCACCTGCAGCAACATCATAAACTTGATGTCCTTTGTCCCGAGGTAATCGACAATGCTCTCTGAAAACAACAATGCACAGATAGTCATACATTGGACCTTAAGACCGAGATGGGCTGGATACAGACAGAGAACAAGTGAGAAGATACTGATGAGAGCACACAGAAGAGAAGAGGGTAGTAGAAGAACATAGGGAAGACTGAAATAAACAGAGAGAGTGTGAAGAAAGGACAGGGGTGAACAATGCACAGCCAAGAGGGTGAGAGACTGACAGGGGAAGGTGATCGGTGGAGACGACGATTCAGGATGGCAACATAGACCAGGTTATGTGGCTCTCAGTCGCTAATGATCAACGGGGATGTGGCAATACTAGGCCAAAAAAGGAGGACATGGAAACCAAAAACAAAAGTGCAAAAAAGTTCTTAAAATAAATGAAAAACTGTCTTAGATGGTAGTCAAGATACATCTACACCTAAAATTAAAGAAGAAGATAAGATCTCGTTACTCACTGTTATGTGGCACAATGCCAAGTGAAGTTCATAATGTAAGTTACATGGTGTCTGTTAACTAAAATATGAGAATGTGAAACCCTTCAGAAATCAAAATTTGCTTCACTGATGTATGCTAGTACTTCATCAGAATCCAACCAAAAGACTTATGTTAAGAATGATCAGAGCACTCTGGACCTGATATGGTGGACACTGTAACTTACGTTATCTACCACATTGTCCACAACCACAATTTTTGTTAAACAACAATAAACAGGCAGGATGTGTTTTTGTGTTGCTTCTTTCTTCATGGGCCTAAGATACTGCACAAATGTTATCAACAGGAACTGTTCACAAAGAAGCTGGTTTTGCAGTAAATACAGCGTAAGTTACAGGACACCAAGTTGGCCCAGTATTGTAGGACTCCACACATTCTTAAAGCTTTACTGCCTTAATAATGTTGAGATTAAATCTTATAAACAATATGGACCTATGACAAAAGAAGAAATAAACCAGTGACTATTTGCATAATGGGATACATTTTAAGCAAGATAAATCAATTAATCAGAAAATATTATATAAGATGTGCACAGTGTTAGGCCAAGCCAGTCATGGGTTATTAATTACATATTTAGTTTGTGCACACAAGGTACACAAACTCAGCATGACAAAGCTGCTAAACCAAAGTCAAGCTGTGACCCTGCAGTACAGCTAATCTGCAGATCACTCCCTCCTGACTAAATCTTATTAAGTGCACCAAGACTTGAACCCTCTGGAGACATGGAATTGAGAACACACTTAATGTTGCTGCTAGCTGCCCCTATCTTAGATGAGTCATATCTCATTTATAACAGACCCACCTTGGGAATTCCTAGTATCATAACACATCTGCCCTCTCATCATACTGTGCTTGGTGTCAACTGTTCTTTTGTTAGGATACAATAAAGTGCCACAGATACAAGTCTCTGTCTCTTGAACTCTCATCTGTATGCTGTGTTAGTTATCACTGCTATGTAGATTGTTCTAATAACAATACCTATTAATTTTAACTAAACATAAATGTCAATGTAATGCATCTAAAGTTCTATGATCAAATGTTCTTAATGAATGGAAATTAGTTAAGTACTAAACTAAAGTATACACATGTATGCATTTTCTTTCAATTCTGTATGCAAGTCATTTCCATTTCAAGAATTTATTATATTATAATAAATATCATTCAGTGATGCCAAGTTTATAATTTTGCACATTTCTGCAAGTCATGGCATGATTTATGAACACTTTGGAGTATTAATTAAAAACTTCAAGAAGTATCATTTTTATTATTACAGATCAAAGCACAACTTCACATATATATTATTCCTAATGGTTTGAAGTACTCATAAATTATATTGTACTACCCTAGGTACTCAGTTTTTTTCTTCAAAATATTAATAATATTTTATTTATGAAATTACAACATGTAGTATGTATATGGGTTGTTCTCTAAAGCTGGGTGCCAAAGTGTGACATAGAGTGGTAAAAATTAACTCTTTATAAACCATGTTTTTTTTTTTTTTAAAGACAGGTACATAACATATCTTGTTATGCTAAAAGAAAAATGAGTTTTGTTTTTGTGTGTGTGTAATGTGGTGTTAAAGTTACGTAACTCTACAGATGTCCCGCGTAACACAGACACCAAATAGAAGGAAATACAACAAAGCAAATCCAAGCAAATGACAAATTTTCTTAAATTTCTTATTGAAGCTACATCAGAATAAAGGGCAATCATAATGCACACCATACACTATTTCACCAAAGATTGTTTTGACAGGTTACACAAGAAATCTGAAGCAATTGGAAAAAATCAGTCATTCCAACTGGTGAAAACGAAAGGCCACTCCACGGGCAGGTGCAAGTGTGGGTGGAGCAATTCTCCTCACCACCTGCTGAACCGACGCCCAGGCTGAGTCGGACTAAACATACAAGTCCGAATCAGGTCTTTTCTGCAGATAGTGCAGCTGGATCAGCGACAGATCCATGTCCACAGCAAGTACTATGCCATAAAGTGAAACTGTTCTCCGACGCCCGGGAACATCTGCCAGGACGATGTCTCCAACGTTAGGGCTGTTGGAAGCAGGTGGACCATCAGCAGGCAGTGTTGGCAGGTGGACCATCAGCAGGCAGTGTTGGCAGGTGGACCATCAGCAGGCACAGCATTGTTGGCAACAGGCAGGCGTTTCCTCTTACAGGACTCTTCCACTGTTGCTTCTTGCAAACAGTCACCAATACCACTGAAGCAGTTGGCACAGGAGCATGAAAGCTTTCGTGTGAGAAGCCTGTTAGCCTCCACACATTTGATGGAATGTAGGCTCCGCGTCCCTTTCAGGGTCTTAACGGGATGGCCTCTGTTTCTGGTGATGTCAGCACTGGGCACACAAAAAAATGTGTGCAAACTGCATTTGCAGCCATCGTCTACAGGCTGCTTGTTGAGGTTGCTGTTGTTGCAGAAGTCGAACAAGTCCCTCGCATTTGCAATGACAGCATCACCAGATCTGACGGCTCTTGTTGCTCCATTCTTCACGACTGCACTCTCGCCATCAGAAGGACCCTTGTCGTGGCGTGAACCAAAAAAGTTCCTTTCCAATGTGCAGCCGAAGTCGGGGAGGGCACAGGAAATGTCAGCAAAAGGGCCCTTTGATTTGTACTGTTCTCGGCGAAGTCCATGACCATCATCGCTGTGCCACGGGCTAAGGGCATCATCTTTCGGGTGGCATCAAACTGGCAGTACTGCCAGTCCGCTCTGTACAGATGGCCAGCCAGGAAGATCACTTCCTTTTTCAGTTCCTCTGCCAGTCCTACTATCCTTTCATTCTTGCGGACCAGCATCTTCCGGCTCACCTGAAACACATTTTAACCAACAGTCAACGAGAGACAAAACAATTAGGGTTCATGTTAACAAGTATCTAAATTTCATACTAGTGACTTTATTGGGGGGTTGTAGGCACAGTCTACATGCCAACGTCATTCCTACATACCAAGTCACCAGATCCAGTGTGATAGGAATGGGGTATGCAGCAGGTACTGTTCACCCTTACTACTGTGCTATTGAGGACCTTATTACTTAATAATACAAGTATAACAAAGCAATAAGTTTACATCATATATTTTGTCTTATTTTATGTACAAACTAAAGCTGAGCTTGTAAATTGTTAAGTGACAATATTTTGTTATATGAAATATAGTACATTATCAGATATTACAATACATACACCATACAAATTATTGAAATTATACTAAATTGAACATTAAAACAAAATTGTAGTTTATCGTCTTGCCATTGACAATGACAGCCCGGTTTTCCCATCTTGACCAGGTTGTTGGGCCTTGGTGTGCCAGGAGAGGGCGAAGGTGGTCCATCAACTTGTTGGGGCCGCAGGCTCCACAACAGTTGTATGCACCTCGTCACAACCACACGTCACCAGATCCACAGCGTGGTATGGATGGCGTATCCGGCAGATGTTGTTCAACCTTGCTGCTATGCTGTTGATGACTTTGATCTTCAGGCTGACATTCTCACAATACTCACAGAGACACTGGCGTAAGCTGTTCTGCCGAGCTGGTCGAATGTAAGCCGGCCGGCATTTTGCAAAATGCGAAAAGCTGATTACACTGCCTGTCGACTCCGTAAATTCCCTGGGTAGGTCTACGAGAGGCTTGGATAAGACAGCACTAGCCATGCCAGTCTTTTTTGAGACAAGCTTTTTATGGGGCAGCAGGGTTGCTGATGAGGCATAGAAATCCTTCACCTCCACTTCTAGCTTCTTCTCCTTGGGTTTTGCAGCAGCATGACGTTCAAGTAGGGTGGAGTTGCTGGACACCATCTTCACGGCCGTTTTTCTTGTAATTCCAAGGGACAGACACTGGGCACGGGCAGACAGACTGCCTCCGCAGACTGACAGAAGTGTCCATCGTGCCGTATTTTCATATGTTGACCGACGATGTTTGAGTGAAACCAATTTGTTGATGACTTGTTGGCCAATCTTGACTTCCAAGGAGGAGGCTGGTCTTACTGATGCTACGAATATCAACCGTTTCCTGGGTGAAGCTTTGTCTTTCAGGTCCTGGACAACTTGGAAATACTTGTGAGGACTGTCAGGAAGTGCTGCCCGTGCCCTTGACAATGCCTTTCGTCTTGCTGCTGGTGTGTGACGAGATGCAGAAGTGGAAGGCTGTGTTTCCTGATTAACGTTCTGATCGCCTGATCGCTCTGTAGTTGTGGCTGCTGATCAATCTCTTTTGCCCGTTTCTTCTCTTGGTACTTCTATCGTCGCTTTGTTTTGAACCATGCCTTCTTCTTTGGGTTGGCATTCAGATTTGCCCTTTGTTTCTTCTTCTCCTCCCTCCATTTTGCCCTCTGTTCCTTATTTGTTTTCCTAGTGTGCCTCGCTAGAACCTCCTGGGCCCTATCTCTCACTCTCTTTGCCTGCATGCGTAGTCTTGCTTGTTCATTCTGCTTGGCTTTCGACTCTAGTGTGACATCCTCTCTGTGCTGTTGGCTGTACAACCTCGCCTTCTCTTTGTACGCTTCGTGTTTAATTGGATTAGCTTTCAGTTTCAGTTTATAGTCTCTACAGGTTTTTGCATTTGTCTTTTTCTTTTTCTTAGGGTGAGTTGGTGGGGCTGCTGGGGGTTCTGGGTTGTTGCGTTTGCCAGCTATTCTGTTGCTTTGCCGAGTAGACATAGTCAAACTGACACAAACACACACAATTTACTAATTATATTCCAAATTGATCTAAACCTCACAAATAATTATACACGGTTAAAATTGAGGGAACAGTTGACTAAATCATTGAAAATTATATAATTCTGTGTCACAGTAAAATAATTCAAACACTGAAGTCATGACACGTTGGTTACATGAGCTACGTTGGACATCTATTATCATCAAATAATTCTCAAGCAAAGATTTTTAACCACATGGTCTGTTTCTGACCCAAGTAAATCAAAACCTAAGAGGGAATAAATGAGAAAAATTAATCAGGCAACACAAGAACAATGGATTCTATGGTCATTTACCGCAAATCCTCATGTGCAACGTAATAAGAGTCCGTGAAAGTCATCACTTTAGGCTTCCGGATACATAGGACATCAAGTTTCCATTTAATGCATTTTTCGTACTCAAAACGCATATGTCGATCTGTTTGCATGTACACAAAGGGCAGCCAGGAATAAATAACAAACAAATTGCAATATGTGTAAAATCGCGTTAATTTTCAGAATTCAGCTAAATTAGTGATCAACAATTTTGTTCGATCAAAAGTGGGTACGCACTTTCGTGTTTGAATTTCAAACTTCCTGTCGTATTGTTAATTCAAAAACCATTCACTGAACAATCACAGTTTTGCAGAATCTTACCTTAAAGCACGGTCAGTAGCATACGGCGTCCTGCGTAACAATCTCCCACCGGCCGGAAGCAAACATTTGAAACCTCCGTTTGTGTACACGAGGGAACGCTACGCACGCATTCAGTGTGCAGATATTCCTCCGCGGAGAGTTAGAGTTAATGGGTCATAAAATAATTACACAAGTTTTCGATTACAAAGATAAATTGAATGATTTGTTCAGTCCGACGTAACCGAGAAAACCGGAATCGACCCAGAAGTCTAAAGTAAAATCGCTGGTAAAAGACTAACTGTTTTAGTTGTTCACACAAACATTGGTATTGCAGATTTCAAATATACGTCGACACTGGGTCAGTGCAAATAGTTCTGGATTTATGCGCGGAATCGTACTTCGCTCAGTTCAAATGTAAAGGTGTGAACTGCGGAAACCATGTGTTACGTTCGACATTCGATTTTCATTTCGTCGAAAATACACTTTACTTAGATTCGTCGATGGAAGAAATAAAGTAAACACTTAAAAGACACATAAACAGCACGAATTTGTATGTTTTTTTCTGTTTTTATTTACTTGCTTTTAGTTTGCTTCAAAGCACATACGAAGTCATATTTTTTCATACCTTGGTTTATTCCCATTTATTAATACATAAAAATTCAACACAGTGATCAACAACAAACGGACTGAATAAGTGAATTGGTAAGCAATAAATTGATTTGAAATGAAACCCACCGTGTGGCACCCAGCTTCAAAGAGTGACTCATATACGACAGGCATTGAAATGTAAAAATGTTGCAATTAAATAAAAAATGGGCCAAGTGGCCCTGAAGTCCTTTGGACTAATACGTCTATATGTGACCCCGGCTGACCAAATTAGTGATAAGTCGGAAAAATTGTAACATTGTTTTCTTACATCCTTGTAAAGGTTTAGTAGGGTGCTTTACACAGTTTCAAAAAATATGACTGCTACAAAAATTGGCAAAGTTATGGAGCATTGAACATGGTAGGGATCAAAAAGTGAACATGAAGAAAACGGCTGATGAAGTTTTACCTTATATATGCAAATGGATTGCATGGAAATATTACAGGCACAACATTCAAATGTGGCACACAGTATGTAATATGTATGTTAGGTTGCAATGATACACTGGAAGTACAAATGTTCTGCTACAAAGACGTATAAAGTTATGCCAGATTATGTCTTCATGTATAAAACTAAGAGGACAGATTATCTGAGAGCAAAAGGTAGACTCACTGTTTGACACAGTTTAAAACCTACAGGCAACTGTCCAGTTTAACAGGGGTCTAGTGGCTTAATGCTGTCTGTTGACACAAGCTACTGCCAGTGACCAATTATAGATTAGTCACAGCTTCCATCAAACAATAGCAGGCAGAGAATCTTAGCTCCACAGCTGGGTGTAATACACAACCAGAGCCACCACTGATTCATGGTCAAGTAGATTAGCTCAATGCACCAACTAAGACAATACACAACACTGTGAGTGACAGTGTCCAGAGTGAGGCCTAAGCAGTGTCCTCATTGCTGAATAGATCAATTAAACCTGCCAAGTGGGTGACATTCTGCACAAGTGTTCATTAATCCTTAGTGATTGTTCAGAACACCAGACTGACCACATACCTAAACAAAGCGAATGTAATAGGTGAAGAACAGGCAGTGTTCAGATAGGGGTATCGGTTGAATTGTATTTGTCTTGACTCAAAAGGCTTTATTGTGTCTTCATCGATTATAAGAAAGCATTTGATTTAGTAGACCGGTCCTCCCTGTGGTCTAAGATAATTTCATGCGGTATTAATGGTATTGTGTGTCAGCCTTCTTCTCATGTGTAGAGGTATGGCAAGGAGAAAACTTGTGTCCTTTGTTATTTGCTATTTACCTGAATAATTTTGAACACTGTTAGTCACAATTATAACGGACTTGACATGGCAGCTGGTTAAATTTACATATATAGTGTATAGCGGAACTATGTCAGCTCTTCTAATGGTTGACATTTGGTTGTTTCAGGTGTCAACTATATTGTGAATTTGTAATTATTAGTCTATATTGATACAATTGATTTACACAGTATCATGTCTACACAAGGCATGGCAAGTGTAAACAGAACAGTAGAATGCATTTGATATAAATAAAGTGTAGGATATATCTCCCTCTATAGTTGTCCAGAATATAAATTTTCTATGTTTGTCACCTACAGGTGACAGAATATTAATTTTCTATGTTTGTCACCTGCAGGTTTCTACAGACAATACATCTTTAACCAATAGACACCACAGTCACACCATTTTATAATAATTAAATGAACATCAAAATAAACACAACTTGCAGTTATAGAAAATCAATAGTTTTGAAGATACAGTTTAAAAGTGTTAGGCAACTGTTCAGTCTAACAGGGGTCAAGTGTGTCTACTCTGCCTGGGTGCTGTGACCAATTAAAGATTAGTCAAGGTCTCAATGGCCTAGGCTGTCACAGCATTTGACTTTGTGGCACATTACACAACATCTACTGTTGGGGGTGGTCTCAAGGGCCCTTCTCAAAACCACATCACTAGATAATGTACAACTTTTGCACTTTGGGGGCCCCTTGGGTGCCCTTAGAATGATTCAATCAAATACAGATTTCTTGTATATAGTGGCAGCACCCTAAGATACATCTATGCAAAATTATAAAAAAAGTTGAACAGTTTTTGAAAAAATAGACCAAATGTTACATTTTTACCAGTTTTTGGGGTCCTTGAATGCCCTAGGGAGCCCTTAAAATGATTCAATCAAATACAGATTTCTCGTGCATAGTGGCAGTGCCCCAAGATATGTCTATGCAAAATTAGAGAAAAACTTGCTGAACGGTTTCTGAGATACGACAGCTAACGGCGGATGGAGGACGGCGGACGCAGAGTGATGGCAATAGTCCCTTGGACCTTCGGCCAAAGGACTAAAAATGAAGCTAGACAATATTTATAATAAGCTAAATATTACATAATATGGACTATTAAAACATGTGCAACATTATTTACTAAAATAACTTAATGCCCATTAGCATGCATACCAGACTACGTAATTACACACACATGTATACACAGTATACAACAAAAAATGATTTATGTTCCTAATGATAGATCTATGGTGAATATGACATGATAATAAATAGCAAGATTGGACCAATGTGAAAGTATTAAGTTAACAAAGTCATCAAAAGGTGATGTTGTATCCCGAGTAAGCCACCACATGTCATGGCTTACTAGTAATGTCCAAGCTAATGAAGTACAACATATAAACATATCATTCCTAATATATGATAAGAGACAACAGCAATCAACATCAGTGTGGTCAATTACTGCATGTCAGGTGTACATAAATATATATATCATATGCAAAAAGATAAGAAACATGTGAAGATGTCAATAATATTATTTTGTATTTTATTATTAGAAGGGTTGCAGAAATTCTATATGCCACAGATGTTCTATGTATAGGCTACCCAGTAGCCAGTACCTAAACTGTTTTGACCCCATCACCTAAACAATTTTGAGCTGGCAAGACCATTTGTGACTATTTTAAATCGCCATGATGTAGAAAGAGCATCTTCAAGCAGAATACATCATTGCTAGCCAAGTTGAGTTATACTTTCTGCATGCACTAGACTCATAATACCACACCTCCCAGCACAGTTGTAAACATCCAGTGCATGCTGATGCGCAACTGTAATATTTGTCAAATAAAAGTTATTGTGCAATACCAACATGTACAATCCACAATTAGCAGCATTACAGACATGGTGTGGGTGCCAACTGTGGAATCAGGACCTTGACCCACCAAAAGTAATTTAGAAGTTTTCCCCATTTAGCAATTGCATTAATTGTATTTGTGTACTGTTAGGGAAGCAGTTTGGAAGTTCAAAGAGCTTTCAAACTGGTGAATTCATTACAATAATGTCAGGAATGACTGACTGGAATGAGAACAAAATCAAAAAATATATGATCCACCTTATAGGTGGTCTTGATTTGTTTACTTGGGACTTGTCCTTCAGGTCAAAAGTTAATAGAAGTACATTGAAAGCTTTCTTGGCATTTTCTTCGACACACATGTGTGTCTGGTAACAAATGACTGCTTTGTATGTATCAATTCTAGACTTTTATGTCAGAAGTAATTATTTTCACCAGTACACGAAGTTCTACCCCAGAAAACCAATTTAATAAATCAAGACAAAAGAGCCAAAAATCGCCAACAATTTTTGAATATCCACATTAACATTGACAATAACGTCAATATAAAACAGTTAATGAGTTATCAAGTTCAATTGTGTTTCCACCATTATCGTGATATAAATCTGTGGAAATTAACATTTCAAAAGCCACAAGTCTCAGTTTTACTTTAAGCTTTAGCCTTAGGCTTATAGTATTCGAAGTGCTATAATATTAGTCACCACTTCCTGGCTAGGAACAATTCTGACTCTGTCACACTCAGAACTCGGTCAGTGTCAGTCTGTGGAGTGGTTGACAGGTTCAAAGAAATTAAGGTTGTTCCGAACAACAGCTCAAATCAAAACAATGGTGTAAGCAAGCAAGGGCAACTAATCAAATTAAAGGTTAATTTATAGGTTATTAAAAGCCAACGATTCAAAATCAAAGCCTGCTTGAGAAAACAAAAAAGTAGGACACATTTGCATACCTTCGATATCCTCCGGGACGTTATTCTCCATTCCCATTTTGCTGGTAAAGAGCAAACAGTATATGAATTAACTATTCAGTAATCCAGTTGCCAAATCAATGTAACATAACTACAGTTATCTCAGATTTAGTTAACCAAATAGAAGTGACAACTCATCTGCCACCTTCCTGTTGTTGGTCCGAGGGAGTGTCTCAAACATGTAGAATTGATCGTTTTTCAACAAATGCCTCGATGGCAGTAACATTAACGAGCGTTCGGGCGCAGACCACAAGTAAGCCAGTTGCCCGCGGCCGCTAAGAGGAATCAATGCACCTAATTATTAGCGTATTCACTTTAAGACATTACCAGTTACGTGAAAAATTGGCTATGTTTTCTAAATTCATGCTACACCGATGACCAATTCTATTTCGAAATATGTCATCACATCTAACAAGTATATATAATAATAATAATGTATTTATTTCAGACAAAAATACATAAAAAATTATGTAAATAAATATAAAAAATACATCGATAAGAACAAAATGTATATAAATCCCGGACCCGCTGTGCCACAGTTTTGAAGTACAGTACGTGATGCTAGTTTTAATCCTATAAATAATGGGATTCAAAGACATGTCAATCCTATTCATTAGGCTAAAAATAACTTTTCTGATTACCTATTTACCCGAGCTGACATTAGCTGTAGCACACATGTGGCTAGCGCTACATCTCATGGGCAAATTGTTCAATATCCTGACGCACGCACACACACACACACACACATACACACATACACACACACACACATATATATATATATATAAATGTTTATGTATATATATTTTATTTATTATTTTTAATGGTGTATCTTCTATTCCTATTAGCATGTATATGTAGGCCCCTACTGTGGGTTTTTGTACCTGAAATAAAAACATTCATTCATTCATTCATTCATTCATATATACATATATATATATAATATATATAGATATATATATATTATATATATATATATATTATATTATATATATACACACACACACATATATATATATATATATATATATATATGTGAAGGGGATTTTACTTAGTTAGACCATGAACATAATAGTACAGTTAATATAGCTCCTGAATATACATAAGACCATGATAATTAAAAATACAAGATGATTGATCTATGACAACCTGTACTAAGACCTAAAAAGGGCACTGTTGATGAATAGACATACAGGTACGTCTATCGTTATCATTACCGTTATCATTAGTAGTAGTAGTAGTAGTAGTAGTAGTAGTAGTAGTAGTAGTAATAGTAATAGTAGTAGTAGTATTTGTGGATTATGACCAACTGTAGGTGCTGTTATCTTTCAACACAACAAGTCTCAAGAGAATCCTAAGGATCATCTGGCCCAGAAGAATTCCCAACAAGCAGCAGGTAGAAGAGACAAATAAAGAAGACATGCGTATCATCATCACCAGAAGATGCTGGAAGTGGATTGGCTATGTGCTGCGGAAATATATCACATCAACCACTAGAACCAAAGTACACTGGAGCCCTTGAAGGGAAAAGGAAATGAAGACATCCAAACACAACTTCATCCCGAACAGTGGAAGCAAAGATGAAGGAAGCTGGACAAAGCAGGAGTATAATCAAGAGACTGGCAAGAAACGGACCAGTGTGGAAAAACTTTGATGCTGCCTTGAACGCCAATAGACGTAATAGGCAGTACGTATTTAATAATAATCAGCTTAATCTTTTGTGTAGAGGGTGGCCCATTATAAAAGATACTAAAACTGAAAAATAGTATAAGTTAAAAAATATGCAAATAACTAAGTAAGCACAAGTAAATAAGTAAGTAAGTAGGCGCTGTTATGGTTACACAATTTCTTCTGCAAACAGTTTTCTATTGTTGAGTATAACTTTCAACTTAATAATTTAAAGTATTTTAAAGTATATTTTTTTTGGGGGAGTCTCTTCCAGATTTTCTGGGAGTTTCCCGGATTTGTTATGAAACTCCCAAATATTTTTGATGAACCTCAAGGGATACAGTTGGAGGTCTTACTTAAGTGGTGTGTGTTGTTTGAGGTTTTTAGTAACCCTCAAGTGGTGCAGTTGGAAGTTCAAAAGGGTGCACAGCTGTAGGTTTTCTTGTGAGCCTGAATTTCGGAGCTGAAAAGTTGGCAGGCCTATTTGTCCATTACGGGTGTGCAGTTATTATTTTGTAGTAGCATACTCCTTAGCAAAACACTCTATAGAACTATATCAATTTTTTTTAATAGAAAATGTATATCTTTGAACCCTTATTGTTTGTTTTATACTTAAAAGACCTGCCAGATTTAACAAAATCTAGTACATTTCTGTTTGCTGAAGACATCAATGTATTTAGAGGCATAACAAATAAAGATAACCAGGATATATTACATAATTATCTAAGTATCCTAGACCATTGGAGTGACAAATGGTTGTTAAACTTTCAACCAGACAAATGTAAATACATGGAAATTTGTAAAAATAATATAGATGAAAACAAATATTTAATGACAACCAATAATGTTAAATATTTACTAGACTCCACAACAAAGCAAAACGACTTAGGTGTAATTATTAATTCAAAGCTTTTATTTGATGATCACATCAGTCAAATAGTTAATAGAGTAATCAGAATGACAAACATAATCAGAACTGTCCCATTCCTGTACAAACAAATGTCCTTGCCACAATATAGACTAGAGGACATGAAGTTACATTAGTAAAGGAGCAGTGCAGATTAGATATAAGAAAGTTCTCATTTTCACAAAGGACTGTAAATGAACGGAACATATTATCTGCTGATTATGTGGGTGCTAGAAGTGTGAATATGTTTAAAAATAAAATCAACACATACCACAGTAGGGCGGAATACATGTAAATACAAGGGTTGGACTCTCAATAAGCCAAAGGGCTTCCTTGTCCACATGCCATCTAGAGTTAATTCTCTGGGTGGCAATCTTATTAAATTGTGTTAAATCTATATAAGACAATGGTTAGATCTCACTTAGACAATGCCTTAGCAATATGGTATCCATATAAGATGAAACATAAAATAGCCATAGAAAATATCCAGAGAAGAGCTACAAATGAACTACCCGGTATTCACCGAGGAACCGAGTAGATCCTGCAATCAGAATCATCCTAACTTATCCTAACATCCTAAGGTAAGGTATATAATAAAAATGCGTGAGGTGTTAAAAATTCCATAGAATTAGATTATAAAATAAACAAATGTTTTTTCTAGTATGTATTTTCCACTATAACTAAAATACCTAAATATTTATATATATATATTATATTTACATATAAGGTAAAGGTAGGTTCTTATATAGCGCAGTATCCACTTCTCAGGACTGCTCAAAGCGCTTTACACTTTACTTCCTGGCAGACCTGTTCAGTTGAACACCATCTCACTTTTCTGGGAATCATTTAGCCATGCTGTAATTAATATATATATATATATATATATATATATATATGTGTGTGTGTGTTTGTGTGTATAATAATAATAATAATAATGTTTTTATTTTAAACAAAAGTCCATACGTACATACAATACAAGTAATATATATATATATATATAAAATACAAAGATAATAAACACACACATATATATATATATATGTTACGTTATACATATGTCTTCGATTATCATCAAGTGACCCGTTCACATCATCCCAAGAAATTACCGAATGTGCATGAATTGACAAATGCTATAGGTCTATCCCCGTCTGGCGGCTAATTTAAAAACGAAACGTGAGTTCGCCACCTATTAGATTATGTTGTACTAAAGATAAAGTTATCCAAAACTGTCCCAGTGGGCGATTTTGCAACTGTCATGTTTTGCGTTAAATGTTGCAAAGTTATCCCGAGACTGTATTCGATAGGTAAGAATAGTGAAGTATATTCACGTAATGCAATCGATTGATTTTTAAATATTAATGTCGTGAATTCAGATTATTCTTACTTGCATCAAGTTGCATGAAGTACAATTTTAAAAGTTGGGCGATAATTAGCCAAGTATACGCAGTTTATACTTTGATGAATTCTGCCAAAACAGCGGGTTTTACTAAAAGGCGCACGACCACGAACGACCACGCATTACCCGCACGACCATGTAATACAATGTGTTGGTAGATAGTTTGGCCGTTGCTGGTATATATATATATATGGTTTGTGTGTGCATTATTAAACATTCTGAGTCTAAATATATTTCACCCAGTGGCAGTGACCCCAGTCTCAGGAGTTACACAATTTAAGTATTTTATCCGACCTTCCAGACGAGCATTTAGTCTTGACACAGTAACGTCACCTGGCGAATGGAACTGGCGAGTTACCACAAGCGATGATAAAAGTTGTGAATTTTGTTAGTCCATTGTTAAGAACATATCTGAAATTTGGCGAGTGCACACACATACCTCCAACGTATCACCAACAACAGCCCGTCTGGTTATCAACACTACATACGTTTTGGTCATGCGCCTTTTAGTCATACTGAAAACAGTGGCCGTGCTAATGATATCACGTTATTGCCATACTATCATAGCAGGGGTAGAACTGTCCGCTAGTCCGTACACTAGTAAAGATTACGGCGGACTAGTAAATCTGCCTACCAACTAGTCCGGCTGTCTAGTAAAATAAATGCTGAAGTTCTACCCCTGCTATCACTGTTGGCCTAATTTAACAAGACATTTTGGAACGGCAATTTTGTTGTTGGTCACTGTTATAAATACATTTTTATCTTAATTTGATACCAGTAAAATTTAATAACTAATCTCACTGTGTTCATTCCATAATGATATGTCTCAACTACTGGGTAATATACTTATTTTGATGTGCATGTGATGCTAACTTATCGAAATATAAATAAAAACCATGTGAAATGGTGTTTAAAAATCTGGTTAACACACTTCATTGTCATTATATTATGCAATGTGAAATTATTTGTTTGTTGCCCTAAACGTCTGAGGTCCAAATAGCATTGTGGCATCCACCAACCTGCTTGATATTGCTCTTGTCTTGCTTGGCATGCTCTAACCCATGGCTGAAGTGGTAACACATGTATTGTGATATAATATAGCAACGTATATCATGTTTTAGTTTGTAAACACCCCTGAATCTGCTTTGTAGAGATATATGGTGTATAAAGAAATTTGATTTGATTTTGCATAGCGGAGCGCTGTTTGGGCTTCAAAGTGCAATACTCATTTTTTTTATAATAAAATACAAGAAACATGATAATAAAATACATGAAACATAATAAATATTGTCTACATGACTTCAAAGCACCAGCCAATGTTCTAGCGCACCAGGGGCAACATGTTATTTGGAGTTAAACTCCCTAAGAAAGCACAAGCCAGAACATGCAATGTCACCCACGTTTGTAAAAAAATAAAACACACCTGGAATTTTATTTTTAAATACAGACACTGGCACAACTAGTGTTCAGCTATGACAATTTTAATGTCACAAAGCAGTCGCCAGTCGTGCATTGTGTGAATTTGTTGAATGAATGTTTTGACTGACTGTAAAAACAGACATGATCAACAAAGACTCATCAATTGTAGTAATTTACACCAGCAAAGAATTGAAACAATTACCTAATTATACAGATTGTGGTAATAGTACAGAACAAAATATGCTGAAGTTTGGTCCTGTCTGTTTTGCAGAGTGACTGTGTGTGTGTTTGGAGGAAGAAGCAAGTATTGAACAATGGCGACTACTAACGTAGAGACCAGTGGCGCAGTGCCGGAGCCGGCACTTCTACAAGAGGTGGTTGAGCTCCTGGAGGCAGTCAACACTAAGCCTGCTGTGAAGATGGTCAAGGACCCGGCGAATCTCGTAAAACTGAGGGAAGCTGCGTGGGATCTTGTGCCGCAACTGTGCAACTTCTTGACGAGTGAGCGGGAACTGGAGGCAATGAGTGTGTTGAATGCATGTGAGGAGATCCTGATGTATCTAAGTGACGTCGGCAATGCCAAAGAACTGCTGCTTGTCTTACTGGAACAGGCAGACGTGTTCAAAGATGACATCAAGTTCAAAGCTCTTCTGCAGCCGGTGCAGAAGTGTCTGCAGCGACTGCCGTCCAGGAAAGGTAACCCATTGGGAATTGCCTTGGAGACGTTGTGTGCTCACATACAGGAGCTGCCACTTCCCGAAGACTTTCAGTTGGAAGACGCAGAGAGACAGCTTCTGGAAGCAGACGAAACTGTGCTGCGAAGCTGTAGTTGCGTTTCTGCTATTCTCACTTTCATTAGACCGTTTGCAGAGGAAGTTTCATGGAAAAACAGACATATCAGCACCAGTAAGGCAGTGATAAGAACTACCAATAAGCAGGTGAAAGAACTGACAGAGCATTTGGTGAAAATTCTCAGCCACCCATTGACCTATATGGATCTGTCTGTCATAAGCAGCGGCATGTCAAGGGGCAGAGAATGTGCTGAGAGACTGGTTACTTTCATGTCGTATCTGCAAGCCGACTTTCACAAAGCTCTCATTCAGATCCTGGAAGACAATGTCACAATAGAGAAGGAACAGAAGCAGACACAGGAACAGAGAAAGACTTCCCCCAAAGATATGGATGAGCTGGATGCACTAACCGCTGAACCAGTGTCCATGCTTGGATTGGGCACTTTAGCATATCTTGTGTTTGGCGAGCATCTGTGCACGGACAACATGCCGTGTGTCTACAGACTGGAGTACCTGTTCGAGTTTAACCTTCCATTTGTGAATGTGATGTTGGAGATGCCTGAAAGCATGGTCAGGTTGAAGGGAGTGTCACTGTTTGTATCACTACTGGAGCACATGTCTGCGTTGACCCTGTCCGTACACCTGCTGGAGTTTGCCCCCATGAAGCAGTTTCTCCAGCACCTACTCCAAGTCATTGTGTACTGCCCACCGAAGGACATCCGACAGTCTGCGGTGAAGGGACTGTCAAGTCTGCTGCAGAAGTTTGAGTTGGCCGGCCGCTACCGACTCCTCCACATTCTCCTCAAGTCCTCAACACACGCCGGCATCACCGGCTACATCATCCAACTGCTGAAGAACGAAATAGACCAGAACCTTAAGTGTGACAAACCAACTGTGTACTTCTGTGGCAGTCACCTGGAGAAGCTCCTTGCGCTGATCTTCACTCTGCCTGAGGGAGTCGAGACAGATCTCCTGGATCAGAGTGAATGCGTCATGGCTGCGCTCAATCTACTGCGCTATCTCGTACTGCGTGACAAACCGACTGAAGACATCACGGGGATATGGCAGCAGATACCGCGTCTACAGCAGGAGTATTGCGGGGCACTACAGACTGCCATCAACATGTCACATGCGCACTACACCTTGGACATCGAGAGGACAGCCAAAGGGGAGGACACGACTGATTCACTGTTGGATACATCGCTGAATGTTGGCGGTCACATGATGCCAGAAATGGATGACCAACAAAGAATGTCTGTGTTGACGACAGCCCTCCATACGTTTGACATGATGCAGAGCATTCTGAGTCGAGTGACCGAACTGATTAACATACAGAAAAAAGCAGGATCAGTGGACACTGCTTAGAACTATGAGCCAGTGCATAAATGGTCACATGACGTGAGGACAGTTCTAGCGTCCTGTGCTTACTGTTATTTAGATATTGAAATGTTAATAATTATTGTCATTTGTGTCTACTGGCAGCAGAGTGAAATTTCACATACTTGCATTTGCTAAATTTTGCAGTTAAAATCTGCATTTCCATTATTTTGTTATTAGTAAGTGGTCATTGTTATTCATTTAATTGCAGTTTTGTTGTCCATGCACTAAAGAAAACGTAACAAAATATTTTGTAATAGTTTCTGTATAAATATTAAAACAATTCTATTAATGTAAAAAACACACTCCTATAATTTTGAATTAATGATGGGAGGAGCATATCGTCATGCAACCTTTGATGTTTATTTTATTAAGAAATATACAAATGTGTACAACACACATGCATAATGTTTTACTTAATTGATGTGTTACTAGTCAAAACAAATGGGCCGATCGATTGCATATAAAAATGTACAGATATTCAATACTAAAGAAATGCAATGTATTAAAGGAAATAAAAACAAGGCATTAGCTAAAATCCGTTTTCCGTGTGTACACAAAGTTTAACATTGTATGTAACATTTGAGAACATTGCAAAAATACAGAAAAATACATTTGTAGCATAAATTCGATTTTAAAACTGTCTGTGTAGTAATTCCCGCGGAAAATAAAAATTTAATGAGCTGGGTGATCATGTGGTATCTTAACGTCACGTGTAATGAGCCTACAAGTCGACTAGGTATCACCGAGCTTGGGCTCGTTTTCAGAATAATGATATCGAATGCAACTAACGGGAGATAATGTACACCAATATACATACATAACAAACTTATATCGTATCCAGCTTCAGAAAGTAACGTGTATAATCTTATAATATCACTAGAATATCGACGTATGAAGGAGGAGTTGTACAATTTATCATAACAACTTAAATCAGTCAGCGAATTTCTGTTAGTCCTGCTAGCTCAGTTGGTAATGGCATTGGTTCCTTGGCGTTTATTTTGTAATCGGGCAACGCCGGTTCAATCCCAACACCAAACCATTGATTTTTTGTTGTTGTGTGTTTTCACCAAGTAATATAAACCAAATCATTTTGTATACTATGATGCGCTGTTTGTAAATATTTTTGTAGTAATTATTTATTCGCCACAAAAATAAAAATATGGTAATTATATATAACGATGTTTCTAAATTGTATTTATCCAGACAGATCACAATTTTTTTTTTCACATATATAATTACAATATATTACCGTACAATATATATATATATACAGTTAATAAATTATGTATCCATTACATTATATTTGTTTGGTTAAATAAAATTTAGAAACATCGTTATATAATTCCCATGTTTTAATTTTTGTGACGAATAAATAATTACTACAAAAATAAATAAAAATATTTACATACAGTGCATCATAGTATAAAAATGATTTGGTTTATATTACTTGGTGAAAACATAAACAAAAAGAAGTGTAAAGAAAATCAATGCTTTGGTGTCGGGATTGAACTGGCGTCGCCCGATTACAAAATAAATGCCAAGGAACCAACGCCTTTACTAACTGAGCTAGCAGGACCGACAGAAATTTGCTGACTGATTTAAGTTGTTATAATAAATTGTACAACTCCTCCTTCATACATCGATATTCTAGTGATATTATAAGATTATACACGTTACTTTCTGTAGCTGGATACAATATATGTTTGTTATGTATGTTTATTGGCTTAGATTATCTCCCGTTGGTTGCATCCGATATAATTATTCTAAAAACGAGCCCAAGCTCGGCGAAACCTAGTCGACTTGTAGGCCCAGTCGCATTCATTGTTTTGAATAAAATTGGATTGATGTGGAACCGATAACTGCTTGTTCCTCTATGATGACTAGCGTTTGTATTACATCGGAATATCGCATAATAACTCATTTTGACGCACATTTCGAGCCGAAAGCTATCCTTGCAAACATGCTCTGAATGCATGGAAAGGGTCGGCCTGATGCGACTATGAGTCATATGTGACATCACATCTCGGCATCCCGAAAAGTGCACCAAAAATATGCATATTCGAAAATGTCCGGATGCACAGCGTAAAATGTGGAATTTCTAATTCATTGAATTTTTTTTTTTTGCTTGGTGGACATGGAAATAGATAGCAGGATGTAATATAATATGAATTCAAGCCATAGATGTTTTTATTCCCTTTAATTTAAAATAAAATTGCAACAGTGTTGGTGCTTCAATATGTGTTTTATTATTATTTAAACTTCCCTTTCATAATTGTCACTGAAAACAATTTACAGAGAGGGAGCTACGGCTACGACTTAAATTAGTTACAGCTACGACTTAAATTAGACAGTCCAGAGAGCCCAAGTCACTGCGTGAAACACACGTGCCTTTTGCTTTTATAGAGAAACTAACATAGACAGTGTGACACAGATACGCTTTAACTTAAAATTGCATTCCATGTAATAACTGCCATTTGTTACCGTCTTTTAGAAAGTGTATGTACAATGTGAACAATGTTTACTTATTTGGTCATATTTGTTAATTGCAACCATGTATCATGATGTATGTAACTTTGGCATTGGTTATGTGATTTGAACAAAATTATGTTTTTTTGCGAAATTATCAGTCACCATTTTTTTGCGCGGTTCTATCTTAAAATTGCATATTATGCAAAAAAGTTGATGTTGTGTTGAGGAAAGATATATAAACTGTATGGGCATGTTGATTCATTGGAAATGTTTGTTTAAGATGGATGATCTCAGAATGTAACGTTAGAAGGAGAATTGTCATACAATGTGATACTGTCTGAAGTGTTTGATAATTCATGTTTGTAGTATTGATGTTTGTGGTAGTGAGCTGTGCGGTGTCAAGGACATTGATGGTCAGCTGTTGTCCTAGAACTACACCACTAGGTTATATTAGCCACATTTAACCAAATAGTTTAATAGTTACATACCTTGTGTCTGGAGATATCTGGCAAGATTTGGAGGAGAGCAAATGTAGAGAGGAGTGGAGGTGGGTGGTAGAGAGGAATGGAGATGGGTGGTAGAGAGGAGTGGAGGTGGGTGGTAGAGAGGAGTGGAGGTGGGTGGTAGAGAGTAGTGGAGGTGGGTAGTGGAGAGGAGTGGATGTGGGTGGTGGAGATGGGTGGTGGAGACGGCAGTGAAATATGAGATCAGTGGGAAAATAAAAATCCGGCCAGCCTCATCCGAGACTTGAAGAAAAAAGAGGAGAGGAACAACAACATACATTTCAGAGGTGATATGAACAGTGAGGGACATGTTCAACATTATCTGATCTGTTCAAATGAGGCAACCTGTTTCTGTGTATGACCCCAGAGTATGTTTAAATAGTAAACACAACAACTAGTTTCAAAACAAATGAGAGTGATCTCGTTTACATGCAAATGGTTGAAAGAAGTCTAATGCAATTGCAAGTGCACTGATACATGGTTGCATTTAAATGCAAATGCAGTGTTTGAATTGAATCAAATACAAATGTTTTAAAACTACAAATGCAAGTGTTTTTAAAAATGCAAGTCTTTTTAAACTATTCAAATGCAAGTGTTTTAAAAAAAATGTAATTTTTTATAAAAATGCAAAAATGTCTTGAAATTTTTTTTTATTAGTATGGAACCCTCCCTGGTAACAAGGAAATAAAAAAAAATTTGAACCAGTTATACAATTTGTCTTGACACATATGTAAATAATAAAAATGCAAGTGTTTTTTATTCAAGTGCAAATGCAAGTGTTTTTTATTCAAATGCAAATGTTTTTGATCCTGAAAATTAAGTGGAAATGCGACATTTTCAAATGCTAATTATTTCATGAATTAGCACCGAGGACCTATTATCGATCAAAATGGAACAATTATTATCAATGAGTGCTAAATGTTTGCAATGGTTGGTGGGTATTAGGTCTGAATCCAGGACAAAAACCCACTGGACAAAACCCTACTCACTAATGAGAATTATGGACAGAACCTAACTGTAAAAATGTTATGTATAAAATTGAAAAAAATATGATTTAGAATAAAATTGACATTTGTATTTTGGAGAGAAAAAATTATGACTGATGTCTTTGATTAAGCCAAGTAGGGTGTTGATTGCACTTAATTAACTTAACTTTCTTGATGATCTCAATTACAAAAGGATTATCTGAACTATTGAGATCAAGATATCAAGGAAGTCATGAATGTTTTCACTTGGATGAAAAGATGATATCAATTGCTAAGAGATCAAGGAAACCGTGGATTTTGGGTTTCGTGATTTTGATTGGGTGTAAGTCACAAATTCTACACCAGATGAACCCCTTATAAGGTCCAAGAATACTGGGTCATTAATAATTCCCTAAAAACCCTTAATACTGAAACAATCAAATACAAACGTGGAGATTATCAAGAACAGCAAAGGTGGTCTCAAGCTGATTCATGAAGGCTACATGTATACTAAGAAGTATGCCAGGAAGAATATCAGACGGGACTGTTCCAGCAGGACTGCATTTAGTTGTAAAGGTTGTGTGACCTCAGACCTGGAGGTAAATATGTGATGTTAATTTAATGCTTAAATATATATTAAAACCTCTATTTAATTATATAGTCAAATCATCCCATGAATTAAAAATATTCATTAATGTAACGGAAAAACATGTTAACTATTAACTAATATAATATTAAATATATATTAAATACTCTATTTAATTAATTTAAGTCAAATCATCCCATGAATTAAAAATATTCATTAATGTAATGGAAAAAACTTGTTAACTTAACTAATACAATATTTCATTTTGTATCTTTCCAGATGAAGATCATCACTAGTTCCACATCACATAGCCATGATCCTCATTGTATATGTGTGTGGGGTTATGTCCAAGTGGGGTTTTGTCTGTGTGGGGTTATGTCTGAGTGAGTTTTTTTCCAGTGGGGTTATGTCCGGGTGGTTTTTTTTCCAGTGGGGTTTTGTCCGTTTCCTATTAGGTCCATATTCTCCTGTAGTCCATTCTCAGTGTTACGTTGTCGTAATGCGGTACACTGTGACAGGTGGTCAGAGATGGCTGTCTGGCAGTCAGATGCTCTACAGGTGCACCAATCCACGTGACACAGCCACCCGCGGCCCGGGCGGGGAACAAAGCACTCGAGACAGGTAGGGCCACCTGGTGGAGATCAATCCAGTTAGGTTGGCGGAAAAATCACTATCGATGTCAGCAGTCACTCATCATAACCACTTTTTTTAAATATGAAACTGCTTCCTTTTTAATCCTAGCATCTGGTGTTGTTAGAAAAATGCAATTTTTCTAATTTAATTATATGTATTTAACAAGTTGCCATATATTGGTGTTTGCTGAGGTTAATGTAGCTTGTCCCTTGTAATGGACTCATATATGTTTGAAGTCTGTAATATTTTATAATTGTATCGTTTCAATTTTATATGAATTCTGAATTTTTTTATTAAAAAAAACAGGGGTAGTGAAGAAGATAGGGAGGACCAGGTCAGGGAGCGGGTTCTCCGATCCGCCCTCACCTTTGTTCCACAGCATGGGTGGTCAAGGAATGCCCTCATTGCTGGTAGGTGGAGCCACAGTACACTCGGATGATTTGACAAACAAGTTGAAGTAATATGCCTAAATTTCCATTTATAATTTTGTTGCTTTTGTAATTTTTTATATAAATTTGTTATTATGTTAATTCTCTTGCACACTTGGAATTTAAGCTTATTTTAATTGCTGTGTTAGTTATCAATGATTTGTTGTAACAAGTTTGATTAACTGGACACTATTAATCAATTTCAAGCATGCACACAGACGCACACACATGCACACAGACGCACACACATGCACACGCACACAGAACACACAGCAATACGTAGAACAGCGATTCTTAACCCGTGGGTCATGAAGCCATTTTGAGTGGGTCACCAAGAGTCTCCAGTGACTGTCAGAACTTATCTTTATTGCCTCTTTTGCATAGATGCATACAAAATGAATAATGTATGTCAGAAGTCGATTTTGTCATTATATCTATATTTTGGTCCCAGTGTGATATCTCATTATGTTATTCCACATCATTCCAGGCATATGATGTCGTATAAGTATTTCCACATCATTCCAGGCATATGATGTCGTATAAGTATTTCCACATCATTCCAGGCATATGATGTCGTATAAGTATTTCCACATCATTCCAGGCATATGATGTCGTATAAGTATTTCCACATCATTCCAGGCATATGATGTCGTATAAGTATTTCCACATCATTCCAGGCATATGATGTCGTATAAGTATTTCCACATCATTCCAGGCATATGATGTCGTATAAGTATTTCCACATCATTCCAGGCATATGATGTCGTATAAGTATTTCCACATCATTCCAGGCATATGATGTCGTATAAGTATTTCCACATCATTCCAGGCATATGATGTCGTATAAGTATTTCCACATCATTCCAGGCATATGATGTCGTATAAGTATTTCCACATCATTCCAGGCATATGATGTCGTATAAGTATTTCCACATAATTCCAGACATATGATGTCATATAAATATTGCACTTTAGCGCACCAATGAAGTCTAAATAGCACTCCAAATTGTATCAACGTGTGCTGTTATATATTGCATGGCCTCGTGATACAGCGGTACAGACCGACCCGGGCCGGAGAGATATTCAGGCATATTGTATTGTCAATCGGATTGACTGCCTCTGTGTTATCACCAACATGAAGTAAATTAATGTAATATGTTTCAAACATTGTCAAAATCATCTTCTCGATTTTGTTCACTATATCTGCTTTCGATTTGCAAGGAGTCCTCTTTCTATGTCAGTAGAGTACACGTACACTCTACACCGAAGAATTACTCCGTATTCACAGCAAGAAAGTTTAGTAAATGTTCTATGTTATAATTTATTTATGTTAAGACTATTTATTTTGTAATTAGTAGTGTACATATGTTGTCATGTTTTAAAAATTAAATGTTCGAAGGAATGGGTCGCTAAGCAAGTACTAAAAAGGTTAAGAACCGCTGATGTAGAAACTGTGTACAGTTCACCGTGTTGAGAAGTGACTGTATTTTTGTGTTTATAATTGTACAGAGTTACATCACAGTTACAATGACTAATCTGAGGCCCGCATATTAATGTTTTTACAGGGGCTGAGATAGAGGGGTTGCCATCTGTCGCCCATGGCATGTTTCCCAGGGGTGGCATTGAGCTGGTGCTGTACTTCTACGCATCGTCCAATCAGCAGTTGGCAGACCTGTTGGCTGCGGAGACCAAGCTCACACAAGATGGCAAGGCACAGTAAGTAAACACATGTCCTGTTATATCATACTACTTTTGGTGACAGCCACAATGAGTTGTCTCCAGCCAGTCCTGTCCCTTGTTGTCTTTTGCAACTCGTGGATTGTCAGCTTTGGTGCATCGCTGATCTCATCCATCCATCTCATGTGTGAGACTTTCCAATCATTAATAGTTTTTAATTCCAACCTGTCATCTTTTACATGCAAGAAGTTACTGAAGGGTGATAGCTTCTGTTTTTGTATTAATGCTTTTAAAACATAAACATAACACTGGTACTAGACATTGGTTATATGAAATTTAATTAAATTTTAATAAGAGTAAGACAAGTTTATTTCAGATTCAGTCCTCAACATAAGGAAAATTCCATAGGCATACATGTGGTAACACCAACATGAAAACACCCAAAGCTACTCAATACAAATATGTGCCTGTCATAGCAGCTGTATCAAGAACAGGTAGTGTAATGTTCTAAACAAATATTAGTGTAAACAAAACAGCTAATAAGGAATCAAGTTTGGATTGCAGCATCAATATTTGTACATGATGGTGTTCGTACAGTGAATGTTCCTGCTACAATTATGATATATATATATATACATATATATTTCCACATTATTTGGACTTGTTTGATTTGTGCGATTATTACATAGTTAATAAAATTTGTTTTAATATTTTGCACATTTATGGTAGATTTACCAAAGATGTTATCTGAGAGTGGTTTTGTTTGACTATCAACAGAAAGAAGAGTACTGAGCTGTTCATCCGGGATGCGCTGGAGACAAGATTGAGGATGCTCATCCCGTATCTGTCAAAGTGGCCGCAGGTAAACATCTACGCAGTCTGCTGATGTGGGGGACATCAAATCCAGTGTTCGACTTTCACCCGAAAAAGGTTCTGGTCACCTGGACCAGCAACTTCCAAAAGATACTGGTCTGGCAGCAAAGTTACTAGTCTGCAAAGTTACCGACAGCACAATGGGGCCACAAAACAACATATTGAAGAAAAAATCTACAACTATACTGCTAACTGATAATCATTTAAGGGTAGTCACTACCTAAAAACAGCCATACGACTAATAGGCCATTTCTCTGTTAATTATAAGTTTATATCTTACCTAGATTTTGAGACCTAATTAGTTAAATGAATAATATATGATGTGTGAAATATGGGCTCATTTACTTACTTGTGTATTACCATGGCAATGAACATTTCTAATGAGACAGTTTGTTTGTGCAGGCAATGGGCTTAATGAGTCTGCCATGGAATGCACCAGAAGCACTTGAGAACTTGAAAACTGTCACCAATGACATCTGGTTCTACGCCGGTGACACTTCTGTTGATGTAAGTCTACCACCTCCATAGCTTCTGTTGATGTAAGTCTACCACCTCCATAGCTTCTGTTGATGTAAGTATATCACCTTCAGACCTTCTGTTGATGTAAGTCTACCACCTCCATAGCTTCTGTTGATGTAAGTCTACCACCTCCATAGCTTCTGTTGATGTAATTGTATCACCTTCGTAGCTTCTGTTGATGTAAGTCTACCACCTCCATAGATTCTGTTTATGTAAGTGTATCACCTTCATACCTTCTGTTGATGTAAGTCTACCACCTCCATAGCTTCTGTTGATGTAAGTGTATCACCTTCATACCTTCTGTTGATGTAAGTCTACCAACTCCATAGCTTCTGTTGATGTAATTGTATCACCTTCATACCTTCTGTTGATGTAAGTCTACCACCTCCATAGCTTCTGTTGATGTAATTGTATCACCTTCATACCTTCTGTTGATGTAAATCTACCACCTCCATAGATATAAGGAAATGAGGTAATATTTAGCAAAGATAGACTGGAACAACACACTGAAAAATAAGTCAGCAACAGAATGCTGGAATATCTTAAAGAGTGAAATTGAGTGCATCGTCGATAAATTTGTTCCCTTAAAAAAACAAGGTAAACGGTCCAGAAAGAAATACTTATCAAAAGAAGCCATTAGAAAAATTAAGTATAAACAAATGATGTGGAAGTCATATAGATGTACTGGAAATGATGAAAACTACAACATTTATAAAGAAGCACTAAACCAAGCTACAGCTGAAATTCAAAGAGAAGCTACAAACAAAAATTAGCTTGTAATATTAAACAAGTCAGCAAGAGTTTTTATGCATATGTTCGGAACAAAAAGAAAGTTCAGGATAAGGTCGGTCCTCTACAAGATAGTGCTGGAAATATAATATCAGAGAGATTCTTAATGGCAGAAGACCTGAATGAGTATTTTAGTTCAGTGTTTACCAGGGAAGATATTAGTTCACTGCCAGTACCACAGGCTAAGTTCAAGGGGGCGGAATCAGACTATTTAGGACAATTAATTGTAACCCCAGAAATGGCAGCTAAGAAAATTAGGGCTATGAAGGATAATAAATCACCTGGAGTGGATGGGATTCCGCCCAAACTACTATTGGAAATTGTAGAACAAATTAGCATACCGCTTGCAACAGTTTTCAACTTGTCATTAGACGAGGGAGTGGTTCATTTAGAATGGAAAGAAGCAAACATACTTTAAAAAAGGTTCCAGAAACAAGTTAGAGAACTACAGACCAATGAGTTTAACGTCAGTGATTTGCAAATTATTAGAAAGACTAATTAAAGATCACATGGTGGATTTTCTTGTTAAACATAACTTGTTAAACCCATCTCAACATGTGTTTCTAAAAGCGAGGTCATGCTTAACAAATATTATGTTTTTTTGGAAGATATCACTAAGTAGGTAGACGAGGAAACACCAGTAGATATCATTTACTTAGATTTTCAGAAAACTTTCGACAAAGTGCCACATCAAGGATTACTGCTTAAACTAAAGGCCCATGGCATAGGAAATTTGCAGATGACACAAAATTTTTTAGAAGGATTAAACGTGATGAAGATAGACAGCATTTACAAGATGAGGTTGATAAAATGGTCTGAAAAATGGCAAATGTTCAAACACAGGACATGGGAATGAAGATGTACAGTATACAATGGGAGGTTCTGTACTAAGTACTACTGTAAAAGAAAAGGACTTAGGGTTAACCATTAGTGCTGATATGAAGGTTTCATAGCAGTGCGGTATTGCCGCTTCAAAGGGAAATCAAATGCTTGGATTAATTAGGCAAAACATAATGTATAAGGAAAAAGAGGTAATAATACCGCTGTACAAAACAATAGTTAGGTCTCATTTAGAATATTGTATTCAAGCATGGAGGCCATATTGCAGGAAGGACATGGATATGCTAGAAAGAGTACAGAGAAGAGCGACTAAAATGATATCAAAACTTAGGGATCTTAGTTACGAAATATGCCTTAAAAATGTGGTTTAACAACACTAGAGACCAGGAGATTGAGAGGAGATCAGATAGAAGTGTTTAAAATATTGAATGGTTATAAAAATATTGATAGAAATATTTGTTTCTCAGTTAAGAAAGATAGAAGGACCAGAGGACATGCAGTTACATTAGTAAAGGAGCAGTGTAGATTAAATATAAGAAAGTTCTCATTCTCACAAAGGACTGTAAATGAATGGAACACATTATCTCCTGATTGTGTTGGTGCTAGTAGCATGAATATGTTTAAAAATAAAATCAATACATACCTTAAAAGGGTGGGATACATGTAGATAAAAAAAAGTATTGGACTCTCGATAAGCCAAAAGGCTTCCTTGTCCACCTGCCATCTAGAGTTAATTTTCTGGATGGCAATCTTGTTAAATCACCTTCATAGCTTCTGTTGATGTAAGTGTATCATCTTCATAGTTTCTGTTCATGTAAGTCCAACACCTCCATAACTTCTGTTGATGTAAATCTACCACTTCTATACCTTCTGTTCATGTAAGTAAAGTCCACCACCTCTATCCCAATCTCTCCCTCGTGTCATCCCAGCCTCTTCCCTCATGTCATCCCAACCTCTTCTATCATGTCATCCCAACCTCTTCCCTTGTGTCATCCCAACCTCTTCTCTCATGTCATCCCAACCTCTTCCCTCATGTCATCCCAACCTCTTCCCTCGTGTCACCCCAACCTCTTCCCTCGTGTCATCCCAACCTCTTCCCTCGTGTCATCCCAACCTCTTCCCCCATGTCATCCCAGCCTCTTCCCTCATGTCATCCCAGCCTCTTCCCTCGTGTCATCCTAACCTCTTCCCTTGTGTCATCCTAACGTCTTCCCTCGTGTCATCCCAGCCTCTTCCCACGTGTCATCCCAGCCTCTTCCCTCCTGTCATCCCAGCCTCTTCCCTCGTGTCATCCCAGCCTCTTCCCCCGTGTCACCCCAACCTCTGCCCTCGTGTCACCCAAGTCTCTTCCCCTGTGTCATCCCAGCCTCTTCCCTCGTGTCATCCCAGCCTCTTCCCTCGTGTCACCCAAGCCTCTTCCCATGTGTCATCCCAGCCTCTTCCCTCGTGTCATCCCAGCCTCTTCCCCCGTGTTGTAGATGAACTGGTACAGCAAGAGGGTGTCAGTGGCCGGAGTCTACAAGAGCAGTGAGCTGTTCATGCTCCAGGACAGCTCTGACGACTTCCGCAACACCTGGAGTTTCATGCAGCGCAGAATCAACAACGTCATGAAGCTGGGCGACCTGGCGGGTCAGGTGAGGGGCTAACGGGCAATCACCCTCACCCTCTGAGGGTCATAGGTCACGGTGTTACCCATCATCTGTTACCTGGCATCTTTCTCTGTCTTTGTGTCATCGAGTAGTCTTCTTCCCATGATGTATTCCTAGTGTGGTATATCATGGACATCTTACACCAAAGGCTGATGGTATACTTCGGCATAATTTGACAGTCTTGTGACTGGCAAGTCATGCTATCCCCAAGTATTAGGAAAGGACATTCTCTCCAGTTATACTGCTGCAAACGCCACATCAAGCTTTACTAGTCACAAGAATAGGTTGTTTATATACTTACTATTACTAGTGACATCAAGTGTGACAGTCATAACTGATTTGTTTGCTTTAGTAACAGTCAACAATTTATCAAACTAACCATGCCTGTTCCAGTCCAGCAGAGCATTTAGAAACAAAATTTGGTTGGCTACTGATAATGATAGTTTTTAATAAATGTGATGTGACCCAGTTGCAGTCCTGTACAGTGATTGTATCAGCATTGACCCTGAGCAATGAACACACTGCCAGGTTTTGAAATACTGCCAATGGTATTGTATACTTGTTGCAGTGTTTGACATCTGTATTGTTTGCCTACTTAACAGATGCAGCCTGGTAGCATTGATGGTGTGGGGACCTTCATGTCCGGTGCCATTGAAATAGTAAGTTATTACTAAATAGTTACCCATATATGGGGCCACAGTCCATTCAGAAGCATTAAAATGCATAGTAAAACTTGTTTAAATATAATAAATTATAGAAATAAACATTAATGAATTAGTTAAATATATCACTATTAATGTAAATGTGAATTATGTGATGTTTGTATACACAAATATAAGAGCCTGTTCATTGTATGCCACGTACACTGAAAAGATTTTGATGTATATTTAAGATTAAATGTGATGATAATATTTATAACTTATTTCATGTCAGTCTTTGGTGGAACTGATGGTAAGATGATTATTTAATCACATACGCAATTGCATGTATATATGCTGAATTTATTGTTATCCCATTGCAGACAAGAAACATGATGGGACTTAACGATCGAAACAGATGACTTCGTTCAGTGCTGACATGCTCGGACATTACACATCAGCCAATGTTACTAATCAAGAATGTGAACAGTTCATATAAAAATATACTCTGGTACTGAACATGAAAGAAGAAATTATGTATTAGTCTACTGCAGAAATACGTAATAGCCTGCATTTTGGTTTTACCATAATATGGGGGACTAACTTATGGGCTATGGTGGCATTGACACTGACAGCTTTCTGAGGAAGTATGCTTTGTAGGTTTCAACATCACAATTTGCATGCCACAATTCAACTAAACTATGAAGTTATTGTAATAAATGATTCGCTTAGCAAAAATTGTATTGTTATTATTTTAATAAAATACTGGGAGAGAATATCACTTTATTCGTACAATAGAATACAATAAAGTGTGACAACGATAACCCAAGTACCCGTGTGAATACAGTAAATAGCTATGTATAGTAGTATACTGGTGCAGGCTAGGGTAAATAATGACTAACAGTTAAAGTAAGTCAGTGAAAATGGACACATTTATGTATAGGATTACTTGCTGATGAGGGAATTTTATTTTGTAATTATTGACATATTGGGGTGATGGTCATCATATTTCAATTAATCTTGGATCAAACCAGTATGGTTCGTCTTTACATTTAAAAAGGGTGAATATCATTAGTAGGGTGTTTAGACAAGGATAGAGTGAGTTGTTTTTGTTTGTTTTGTTGGTGGTTTTATTCCAAGAGATTTTAAGAAGTTTGTCAGTGTAGATTTGTAGGGTTCAGATACACATACTCTGCTACCTATTTAAATGCATGTTATTTTTATTGTATACTCGGAACAATCTGCTCTTCAGAATTGAAGGATGTTTTTTAGTATAAAATACCCTCTACCCAATGGTAGCAACTGGGTGTTTATAGAGCTTATGTCATCAGGTATTGACTAACATAATTGTGTGTTTGCTACATGTGCAAGCATGCCAATTATCAGTGATGCCCTCTTGCAGTTTTTTGTAACAACTATTGCAAATAGTCCCTTTTATAATTGTTGTTGAGGTATAAACAATGGATGAAATGTGTAAAACTTGATTAATGCAGTTTGCATGAAAGATGCAACAATGTCTTATAGGACAGATATTTATTCACGCCAATCACAAATTATAGACAGGAGAGAAAAAAGAATATTCTGCTAAAGCAGCCAAAATGTGCAGTAGTTACAAGGCAAACATAAAAACAAGCCAAGCTATTAAATATATACACAACAGTGATAACACCAACCTAAATTAGTACCCTCATGTCGATATGGACTATACAATATTGAACTAAACATCACGGGGGTACCAGACAGATAGCTGAATTTTAAGAAACACCATTAAATCAACTCCCTATCCAGCTTTTATTACGATGATAGTCTCTGTTTGCATTGTTGGGTTGCATCAAATTAATCAATTGCCCAGTTGCCCAATATATTAAACCAGTTTCATATAAATTCCTACAGGAAGCTGAACACATTTCTCAGAGAGAATAGCATTGTTAGCAGTCCTCTGCTCTGCAATTGATGGTTATTTTAAAAGAACGTCAGGTGTATATATTGCCATAGTTTTGTGTTACTGACATATCACATAACACAGCTACAATGCATACCATCCTTTATCATTACCCCGCACACCCAATGGATTACAAGGCATGCCAATGTGAAACAGGAAAACTGTACGTCCAGCTCAACATAAAATGTGGATGGCTAAGCTAGTCGCCATAGTGACGCTTATAGTGGCATGTAGACAGACACGCGATGATATTTGAGTTTGTACCACAGACTAGAATACTTCTTTGAGGGAGCCAGTCCGTTCCTCTACCCTGAATTAGCCAGCGTTGTAATTTTGTAATGGGAAGTCTGCCATGTAAATAAAAATGGGAAATTGTTGAACATCAAAGGGTATTGCTGTTAACTCAGCCCATTTGCCAATAAAGCTTGTTTTGAAACTGAAAGTTTTGTTTATCATTTGAACGTGCTCCAGAGCATATCTTCCAAATTGTGAACATGGTTATGGGCTTACTTAACACAATTTGGCGGGTAGTATACCTTGTTAGTATAGTCTTAAGAACGTTATATTAATTACTAAATGAAAAACTAGGAACAGACTACCTCCTTTTAAAAAGGTCCCATTTTCAAGTATATCCAGTGATGACATAATTTATACACATTCTTAAACTGTGTACATAGTGACTTGTGCCCTAGAAAGTGCTAATAATTTCTCAGAAAATAATACATGATTGGGGCTAACAATGCCGAGGTTGCATTTGTACAAATGTGCTCTGCCCTAGGTTGTGTAACATAACATACCTCCCAACTTTGTGAAAATGTAGCCTTTCTTTGTTTTGTGAATATAGTGTATTGCTATTATTATGGAAAAGAAATATACACATTCATATTACGTAAGAGGAAAGCCAGAATGAAAGTATCTAGATATGTTTCAATAAGGGGACTCATGTCACTTGGAACTGACCACTGACTGAACCAAACAGGTGAACGCTAGTTACGTCAGTTATTTTATGCCACACCGGTACAGTAAGATGGTACCAACTAATGAGTCGGTCTCAATCTTGCTACCAACAACTTTGGTACCTGCATTTGTCTTTAATACAGCCTGTGAATGATCACAGCTTGTTTTACGACTGGGCTATTGAACCGCTATTCCGAAGTTCCTCTTATGGACTCAACAACCTAGGCATTTCACAAAGGCCGGCATACCCTACATTACAAACAACAACGTCCTCAATAACTTACACATGGATGCTGCCAATTCAATAAAGCCGTTTCTAAAACAGCTACAAAAGCATCAACTGCACATCACATATATGAATATCAATCAGTAGATACGGACACGCTCATCAGCCCGACTACTTGCAAAAATAGGACTAAGGTATCATCACCATCATACGGAGCCTTTTTTTACAACAGTTCTGCCACTGTTCCTGCACACTGTTCCTGCACAATCCACTGTTCCAGCTCGAAATAAGTTTCAACCAAATGCTGAGGCCAACACAAACAAACATACATTTAAAAAACCAGCAGCATCTCCTGAAACCAAATATTTGCTATTTGTAGATCAAAGTTCATGGACTGATCATAAAATATGTATGTAAACTATTGTTGCCATAACATAGATGTTACATAAACAACAGCAGCCGACATAACCACAATGTGTGGTACACTGTACTGCATGCATGTTGCAAGTTTCAGTTGGAAGTGATACTTGCCCCAAGATCACAATATTCCAAATGTATATATAATAAATAACAGATGACATGCATGCAAAATAAATTGCATGTTAAAACAAGCACCGCCTGTCCCTGGGTCCAACTGTCAGCGACACCTGGTGCCCGCAGCTCTGCCGTTCGTTTCCGATAGGGAGTATAACATTATTTAATGTTCTTCCCTTGTGCTCATTATGTTATTATATAGGATTTGTCTTAATTTGATTTGTATTGTATTGTAATGAGTTACAATAAATATGATTTGAAATTTGATTTGATAGATCCAACTCAATATTGGTTTTCTTCCAGCCATCCTTTGATGCGGTTTGGCAGTGGTAGCTTCTGTATGTGGTCGAAGCGAGTGTACTGGCGGATAACAAACCTACAGAGGTACTGCAGTGTGCGAACCTGTGAAAAGCGCGACACCGGCTTTGTGAGTCTGACGGGGAATGAGGGGGATCCGGGCACCCGGGCTCGAGAGTAACAGAAGACCCCCGCCTGTGAGTCGTTCATCGAGTGTTCGATTAAGTCCACAATTGAACTGTAGCCCTCGGATTCTGGTAGTGCGTAGAAGCTGAACACCCCATTGCAATGTTCAATGCGGGTGTGCAAGGTTCGGTTGTACGACCGGAAGCTCAGGCTTAAGAGATAACGTTCATCTGAGCTGTCCCGCACGAGAAAAGCACCATCTGGCTGATCATACAGTTTCTCTTCGGCCTCCTCGCGGTTGATAGGGCCCCAGTACCACCCGTGCTTTGTCAGTTTGAACAGTTCTTGGGTGAGACACCACGTTTTCGCACCCTCCTTCACTTGGTCGTAGACAGGCTGAAATCGCTGCACTGACGTCGTTAGGGTAGATGCGTTGTGGACCTCAAAGCAGTCGTCCAAGTTGTTTGTGGGATTGCTTGCATCGCAGAGTGTTCTGTCAAGCGTCATCCCTTCACAACCCACCAGGCCATTCGTCACTGGTGCAGATGCATGACCATATTCAGTATCCAAAGGAAACGGTTCAGCAGATATTGTGTCAATAGGTGATTTCTCATCTGCACTAGTGCTGCTGCTACCTTTGGAATGGATCTGAATCGAATGTTCAGACACTTCACAATCACGACTGTGTGTTTGTGGGTGCATATTGAGTGGCAGGTTAAGAATCTCCTCAGAATAAGCTGCTCGCAGTGGTATCTCAATGCTCGTTGGGCAGCCACGTAAACTGCCAGATTTGCTTATGTCATCGTTTACCGGAATTTTATATGAAAGAGCATTGTGTGCACGACTGTGTACACTGCCATTACCACGTACACGATCGTTGTTTTTACACGGTCTTGTTTCGTTTCTTGCTTCGCACCCCTCTCCTTTCGTATACTGACTAAACTTCCGTCTTATTGTATTGAAAATCCCGTTTCTTGACCGCGTTTTTGGTGGACCGCAGCTTTTCATCTGGGACGTTTTACACGACATCTTTGGTCTGACACCTGTTCCGTCGCCATCAGAACTGCCAGGATGGTCAGGATCGCCCAACCTCGCGTTTAACTGTGACACATTTGCTTTTTCTGCATTACGCCCATCTTCATCGCCCGAGGCTGATGATTCCTTCCTTGTCGAAGGAAACTTCAACCCTTTAAATGCGATCTTCTTCATTGTGTTAATAACTATCACGGTATCATCCAATGAGTATCAACATTTTGTGTCGCGTAATATGTGAAAAATCAACATTCTTTTTACTTTCCGCACACATCGGCGTTGTTCTTGACAAATTCCGACATGCGCACACATCACTTCCTTGTGAATACGGACATAAGAAATTGAACGATCGCTATTGGATAATAATAGGCTCAACGCATCAACTTCGGCTGGTAAAACCAACGTAAAATACGATGGACGACGAGGAGGACGAAGATACGTTTGTGACAATCGGTACTCCATTAGAACCGTATGAAGAAGGTAGCTGACATAATTATCCAATACCTCCAATGCCTTATGTGGTATATTAAATTGCATTTTTGCAGACAGCATACTGGAGGCTAGATTGCACGTTGCATTTCTCGGACCCTGATTCCGATTCCCTCTGCCAGGCTCTGGCTCTGCCCTGGTTTCTACTCTACCCTAGACCTAGTCTAGCCTGCCTAGTCTAGTCTGGAGGCTCTGCTCTGCCTGTGAGACGGATGTTTCGGCCCAAAACGTGTTCGGACCATCGGTCGAATTAACCGTTAGTGTAACCGGTGAAAGCGGGTGTGTGTGGGCCGAACCATCCGTCGTGTTTCTATTGTGAAATCTCACTTGCGACATGTGACGTGTATTGTGCGGTGTAATCGTTATTCTGTCTAAGCTCTAGGCTCTAGCGTATTCTTACCGCGGACTTGTAACTATTTCGAATTGCGTCTTACAAGTTACGTATATTCTAACTAGGAAATGGTTGTCATAATAACAACCTATCCCAGATTACCTGAAACCACCAAACACTGAAACAATTGTGCCGTTTGTAGAACAAACAATCACACATCATAAGGCATGACAAATCGTTACAATACAGCTGTGAAATGTAGAGTAACACCTCCATCAATGTGTCTTTGAAAGTGTGATCACACATTTCTAACAAACAAACAATAAAGACATGGTAGGAAATTTATTGTGAAACATCCTAGAAACTATCTTCAAACGCAACGAGCCGAATCAAACGCAGTGGGCCGAGTCGACTGCTGCTTTGATCATTATTCGTGGGCCGAAACATCCAAAACTTCTTTGCTAGTACAGAATTTACAAACAGCTTCAGCAAAGTATGCCGAATTATAGGGCCTGTAAGTGTGTCACAATACATGGCGAGATTCTTTGCAAATGGAGCTGACTGGTGACAGGAAGTAACTCGGCGCCTGCCTACGGAATAGGTGTTTTTTGTTTTGGGGCGTAATCACATGAATTACATAAATACTGGTAATAGTTCTGGTTTCTGACAGATAAATTTAAACTAAAGCGATTGGGGAAGATTATTAAGTAAACATTTTATGGTAATCAATTTAGCTGGATATCTGTAATAGAGCCCAGGTGACAATGTTATAAAACGCACGTTTACCATGAACATAATTACCTACAACAGTTTCCCCACCACATTAACTGCCTATGAAAACAGAACAGTGTTAATGAGATCGGTTGTATACATACCTCATGTGGCTGTTGTATTCCCGAATGAAGCACAAATTGCATTATGTCAAGTTATGACATAAACACATCACCTGAGCAATATTACAGGTATCCAGGTATACCCACAACGCTAAACTTGATTACTGTAACATTGTTACTTACAAAACTTCTCCCACCTGTTTGATTTATTTCCATCAATCGGAAAGAGGAACATTCATCAGTGTTCTGTGTCATTCCTGTGATTACACCTCAAATGAGAATCTATATATCCTATTCAAGTAACAGTGCAACGGATGTCGCCAGCTGACTCCAAAGTGAAAACGAGGCGCGAGACTTACAGGCCTTATTATGAATATGTTTTAGATGAAGTTGTCAAGAAGCCAACTAGAGTTCAAGACCAAACAGCACATGACTCTAAAGGTCGACGACGTTTCCATGGCGCATTCACGGGCGGCTTCTCAGCCGGTTACTTCAACACGGTTGGCTCAGAACAGGGTAAGGTTGGGTGGCAAATATACAAACTCATGTCACACATTTTTATCACAGTATATTTTATTATTTTAATTGACTATATTATAATTAAATATAGTTTATTATTATAGCTATGAATTACTATTTTACTGATTATTTATTTAACCAGTTTTTTTAATATTTCTTATTTTAATGTAACTTCTGACAATATTAATGCAATTATATAAATAAAAAAATTCATGTATAATGTAAAATTAGCAGTTCTTATTTTTAGCACTGGTTTTGCAATCAACGAACCAAAAGTAGGAGGCAGTACTAATGTACTATTTATAGTTTTTGTTATTTTCTCACTAGGGTGGACACCGTCTACATTTGTGTCATCTCGAAACAAGAAATGTGACACGCCAGCATCACGAAAGCCTGAGAATTTCATGGATGATGAAGTAGGTCATAGTACAGTCTTCAAAGTCATATTACCTTGTTATATTGTAGAAACTATTACAGTACTGATGGTTGATTTGATTCTTTTTTAGTCCATATGTGACCTTTCTTGTGGTTACTGGTAGATCAGAAAAAGTATTGCCAAAATGTCCACTACTGTGTTCTGTCAGTTATTAAAAATGGTTTCTTGAAAAATTGCAATGTATTAAAATGGGATACAGCCATATTCCCTTAACAATCTCCACAATCCATATTATATATGTATATATATATATACAGCCATATTCCCTTAACAATCTCCAGAATCCATATTATATATGTATATATATATATACAGCCATATTCCATTAACAATCGCCAGAATCCATATTGTATATATATATATATATATATAAATATACAGCCATATTCCCTTAAAGGAAATAAAAATAAGGCATTAGCTAAAATCCTTTTTCCATGTGTACACAAAGTTTAACATTGTATGTAACATTTGACAACATTAAACAAATACAGAAAAAATACATTTGTAGCATAAAAGCGATTCCTGCGGAAAATGAAATTTTAATGAGCTAGGCAATCACGTGGTATCGTGACGTCACTTATGGCACACACTCGCATCAGGCCGACCCTTTCCATGCATTCAGAGCATGTTTACAATGATAGCTTTTGGGTCGAAACGAGCGTCAGAACGAGTTATTATGCAATATTCCGACGTAATACAAACACTAGTCATCATAGAGGAACAAGCAGTTATCTTACGGTTCCACATGAATCGAATTTTATTCAAAACAGCGAATGGACCTACAAGTCGACTAGGTTTCGCCGAGCTTGGGCTCGTTTTCAGAATAATTATATCGAATGCAACCAACGGGAGATAATCTACACCAATAAACATACACAGCAAACATATATTGTATCCAGCTACATAAAGTAACGTGTATAATCTCATAATATCACTAGAATATCGACATATGAAGGAGTTGTACAATTTATCATAACAACTTAAATCAGTCAGAGAGTTTCCATTGGTCCCGCTAGCTCAGTGGGTAGGCGCGTTGGTTACTTGTCATTTATTTTACAACCGGGCGACGCCGGTTCAATCCGGACAGCATGCAAACCTTTGATTTTCTATACACTTTTTTTGTTTATGTTTTCACGAAGTAATATAAACAAAATCATTTTATACTATAATGCACCATTTGTAAATATTCTTTTTATTATTTATTCGCCACAAAAATGAAAATATGGTCATTATATGTAACGATGTTTCTAAATTGTATTTATCCAGACAGATCTCAATCTGTTTTCACATATATAATTACAATATATTACCGTACAATATATTTAGAATTAATAAATTATATATCCATTACATTATATTTGTGGAAATAGATAGCAGGATGTAATATAACATGAATTCGAGCAATAGACGTTTTTATTTCCTTTAACAATCCGCAGAATCCATATTGTTTATGTATATGGTCAGTTATCACGAAACATCGACAAAGTTTTTGTCTGATATAACCATTACAAAAATATACAGCACAGTATTGTAATGGTGTTTACGGCAACCGTCTCGGTGAAAGGTGTCATGGGAACCCAAGTTTTATGTGAATATCTTCAAGACTATGGAAGATATAGCGAAATAAATGGTATTTTTTCATCATTTTTAGAAGTTTTTACTTTGGTACTATTACACTAACATGAATTATACAATAAATAGTAATGACAAGTGTGTGGTTTGTTTTCCTATATACCGGTACATAGTTCAACATAGAGTCTTCAAGAAATCTCAGCGGTTTGTTGAATGGTTGTGTTGTGGGGACAACGTATGTGGTGGGGTAGTTTGGCCGATACAGAGCGTGTGCAAAATTTCAACAAAGCAAATTCAAGGGTAAATAATAAAATACAAAAATAATCAATGTATATATGTGTTGATAGTGCCGTTTAGATAAAATGACCATTGGTTAAATTGACCTCCAAACAAATGTAAACCTACATTAAAGCCTAGTAGACTCATATTTTGACGTGGGGTAGTTTTTGACGATAACGAGCAGATGACGTAGACATACTGTTTCTGGTCAGGATTTTAAATATTAGTAGATGTTTTTTTAATACACTTATCAGTTATCCCTTAAGGTACATAACAGTGATAATTTAGAAGTATTGTCATTTTTTTCCTATTTGTTATGACGATTATACCACTGATGATACCGAGCATATACACGAGACCGAGCGTATGCCAATCAAAGATTTCAAAAAGTGATGTACTGCTGCCATCTTACGGCAATACAAGTGACTGCCCATCACATAGACAATCCGGCAGGCGTTGTTTGTCGACAGCAGATGAAGACTACTCCCCTTTACAATGACAATGTCTTGTATAAAGTCCGCAAGGACATCACTCAAGAAAGCATTGTTTGATCCAGTCAGAAACCCCAACGTTAAACAGAAAATGCTAAGTACAAGGTTCAGAAAGACCCACAGTAAGAAAGTGTCCCTGTCGAGGGACTACATCTTTTACCAGAAGAAAGGAAGAAACATGAGGAAGACAATAGCCAAGTCACAGAAGATGTTGGTAGCTGACTTTCTCAGGAGATCAGAAAACAACAATGAGTTACCTGGAAAGAAGGATCAAGTCAGGGAAAGAGGTACCTTCTCATTGACAGATACTATGCAAAATATCTACAAGAAGTTCTGCCTTGAATACAGCAACATTAAGATGTCGTTTCTGCAAGGGGAGACCATCAAATGTCAGGCTTGTTCAATACACCCAGAGACACCTGTGTCTATGCCAGTGTCATGCCAACATGTCCATGAAGGCGACCGCCTCCAAGGTACTGCCAAAGTTCTCATCAGAATTAACCGTGATGAGTGATGAAGACGTAAAGGAGAAACTGAATAATTTAGATGACACAAATAGCAATGGATGAAGAAAGAAGTGAAACACAAGGGCACTCTCATCAAGAAAGTCAAGATGCAGGAAGTGGTAGAGGATGTTGATACGTTCTGTCAAACACTCATGAGAGAACTCCCATAATTCAGAGCTCATTGTGGCAGAATCTGCACACAGTACGAGGAAATCAGACATCTCAGAGGTAAGCTTAAAGCTAAATGCCAGATGGACTATGACAAAGCCACATGCCAGATGGACTATGCAGAGAATTGGCAGGTTAAATACATGTAGGAGATAGGGTCTGTGTACTATGACAAAGCGCAGGTAAGCATCCACCCCATGGTATTACACTACAGAGATGAAGATGAGAATATGAATGTTTTGGGTTTGGTAGGCCTGTCAGGTGTGACGGCCCACTCGGTGCCTTCAACATTCGCCTTCCTTAAAGCAATGATGTCAGAGCTCCAACAAACCATGCCGTTACTTGACACCATCCATTTTGTGACTGAACCTCCAAATTCCCAATACCAAAATCACTCCATCTGCGCGTTGGTTGGCCGTTTCCCCTCGTTATTTGGTGTACGTGCCAGCTGGGCCTGGCTGGTGGCTGGCCATGGTAAGGGCCCGTGCGATGGTGTAGGAGGGTCAATAAAGAAGAAAGCAGACAACCTGGCTAAGAGTGGCCACATCATGAAGAACTTAAGCAGGGTTGAGACACGATTTAAGATCTTGGAAGTTGTGGAAGAAGAAGTAGCCAAATGCCAAAGACAAGTGGATTCTTGGAGCCCGAATGCAGTCATTGGCTTAATAGAGGCGCACGCTGTTGTGCCAGTGGGCAACACCCTTACGATGAGAGGCACCTCATGTTACCATGACTGTTGCTATGGAATGGGCAGAGTATTTCACCCATTTTGTGAGGGGTGGAGGAATATTCCTGTCGCCATCATCCGGGATCTGTCCAGTTGGACCCTCATGAAACAAACTCCAGCAATGGCCGTTGTTACAATTTGAGAAAATAGACTAAGATAATCAGATGATGCCAATTATCGAAGAGGAACATAACGTGTAGGCGATGTTAGACGCACTGCTGAACAAAACACGTTTATTTCGTTTTGTGCTACAATGTAGAATATGGACTACTGATATGGTAATGTAGCAGTGTAGTAGACAAGTTTAGTATAACGAGGAGGTGATTGCCATGGTTTCTCGCTTACTAATGTAAGAAATTATTGTAACAATAAGCACTTTATTTTAGTAGAATAGTGTTGTTTGTTCTCCTTATTAGCAGCATGTAGCACGATGACTACACCTAATTAATTAATTTGGTTAAGAATGGAACATCACGTGATATGAGCATGTTACTGAGTTATTAAACAATACAACATATCTGTCTGATGTCACATGTCTTACTGAAACACTGTCTGTCCTATTTAACTTTCTTCTATCACTTGATGCCCCACATGCTGGCCGGGTGTGGTTGGTTCCCCCACCTTTGCTGTTGAGGTTGAATTATGTATTAGAATTATATAGGCTAATTCACATCATTTGCACATTGTATATATATATATATGTGTATTATATGAATTAGCTAAACATTTGTTGGCTGAATACAAAGCTCTTTTACAAACTCACACCTGCCTTGTTACTTAACAGCAAACGAGTCACGATTCTTGGTCATAACTCCATTACATTACCAAGGAGCCTTGTCCCATATAAATGTATATATATATATATATATGCAGCCATATTCCCTTAACAATCCCAAGAATCCATATTGTGTATGTATATATATTAATGATATATATATATATGGGAAGTACATATTATGTGGGATGCCTGCTAGTGATGTATGCAATGTCATGCACCATTAGTTAAACCAGTGGTAAAAGACTGGACTTGTGTGCTGTGTGCAGGACTTAGGTGAACACGGCATTGCACCAAGGAATGTTGCACCAACTGACGACTTCGCATCAGCTTTGAAGAAGAGAAAGATTGGAGCTGTCTGTGGCGATGGAGTTATACCTGGAGCATCCCCTCTTGAAGACATCATAGTCCCTACAAAGTATGTCCAGTTGTCGTCACACACAAGTTCACATAATACTATACTTGTGTAACTTGCAGTAACTTCAAAAACAATTTAAGAATTTTATACAATTTGAGCAAATTATATGCTTACTACAAACTATGCAAAATTTTAATGTTCATAAATCAAAATTGAGTCTTATATAGCCAAGAACATAACAAGTAGTTGTAACTTATTTTCGTATTGTTCTTTTATCAAATTCTATTTATCAGATTAGTCAATTGTGAAGTTGTAAAGATATTTCTCTAATTTGTTATACTAGTGCTTTAGGTGTATTTATATGTCGTATAGAATTTTCCAGAAACAAACATAGAAATATAATATTATTACTATATAAAGAAAGGCTGAGGTTAGTTCTGGAGTGTCCTATTTGATGTGTTTGTAATGTAATTTGTAATGTGTTTCATGTTCTGTTCTTGAGATGCCCAATTGGAGTTCGCCTGTTGAAGAAACTGGGTTGGAAGGAAGGCCAGGGGGTAGGGCCAAGGGTGAAGAGAAAGGCAAGAAGAAGGCAGAAACAGCCTACTGCTGGTTAGTTACTGCGTCATTATGAAATACTGCTGTATAGGAATGATCTCCAAATGTTGATGACACAAATAACACAAAACCAAGCTTATCATTGGCAACCATGCTTTCTCTGTAGCTGCATCAAATATCTGGAATGACCATCCGATTGCTATTAAATCATCTGAAACTATAGCCTCGTTTTGTAAAAATCTGAAGACTTCTTTACTAGGCCGCTTGAATCTTTGGTGGTGCCTTGTTCTAATGATGGTTCTTGTGCATCCATGTTCATGACAGACACCAACTGGAACAACAGCTAACTTCTCTCCTACCCATGAAAGCAGTTTTGTGTCATATCTGTGTTTTGAGATAAGCCCTTCTTGTGCTAGGATCGTGCAAGTCAATAAAACTAAACTTTATTTGTGATTGAATACTAACAACACAACATGCGCACAATCTTAGTGACATTGATTTCGATTTTGCATGTTCTCCACCATTGTTATTCTTAGTTGCACAATTGGTTCCTGCTATTGTAGTGGCCAGAATGCAGCGATGTGTCTAGGATCTCATAAACAGGGGTCAAGGGGGGTCAAAACTTGGTTACCCATTAGTTTTCCATTACTTTCAATGCAAAAATGTAGCGTAGCAACATGTTTTATAGGAAAAATTAAAGAATAACTTGCCACAGTACCAGTGGCCACTGCTATCTGATAGTGTGGAAGAAAACTAAACCCAGTGATATGATTTGACTTCAGAGAGTGAACAGAAGGTTTATGGCTGTTCCTTGCCCCCAGGAAACAATGAAGAAGGGGTGAGTAATAGTGACAGAATCAAAAAAATACCTGCTCAATCGGCATGGAACCAGAGATAACAGTTATAAACTCGTTACCTAACCCGTGTTGTTTCTAACTGGTTATTGGTACATGTCACTGTGGGCTATCTCGCCACTCTTCATACGTAGTGGAATGAATAATATGTGTGTTTGCAGTATTTGTTTATATTTCATGCATGTTTTGTAGAAAAAACATGATGATACACTCAAACAAAATTAATATTTTGCCATATTACTACAAAACGCTTTCTAAATGCATAAAATAAATGTTTAGAAGTAGGTAAGATTTGTTTTATTTTAATGTGAGCTTGTCTGTTCAGTTATCCTGAATCAGCCAGGGTGGTATTAACAGGACGTTCTCTGAATTGGTCATCTTAAGTGTGGGAAAATGCAACCATTAAAGGGTTTTGTAGTTAACCCAGGCAGTTTCGGTAATAATATCAATAGAGTGGGTTTAAAATCTGAATGTTTTCTTTAGAATACAAACATTCTGCGGGCGTAGTTTTCAAATTGTGAACATAGTTTCGGGTTCGTGAAATACAACTTGGGTAGCAGTATACCTTCAACATACTTATGCTAATATTAAGAATAATATATACTTAAATGGTAATTGGGGGGAATGAGAAACATACATCACACCTTTGAAACATGAGGAACATACATCACACCTTTGAAACATGAGGAACATACATCACACCTTTGAAACATGATAAACATACATCACACCTTTGAAACATGAGGAACATACATCACACCTTTGAAACATGAGGAACATACATCACACCTTTGAAACATGAGAAACATACATCATACCTTTGAAACATGAGGAACATACATCACACCTTTGAAACATGAGAAACATACATCACACCTTTGAAACATGAGGAACATATATCACACCTTTGAAACATGAGGAACATACATCACACCTTTGAAACATGAGGAACATACATCACACCTTTGAAACATGAGGAACATACATCACACCTTTGAAACATGAGGAACATACATCACACCTTTGAAGCATGAGGAACATGCATCACACCTTTGAAACATGAGGAACATGCATCACACCTTTGAAACATGAGGAACATACATCACACCTTTAACTTTTAGGAATCAGATGAGGATGAATATGCTGAAGGGATTACGTTTGCCCCAAAAGACGTGAATCCGATCTGCTTCACACCAAAGGACAACCTACATGGGATTGGGTATCATGGCATAGACCCAAAAACTGCCCTGTTTGGCAGCTCGGGTCATGTTAGCCTATTTGAACCAGCCACTGTGTCGTCTGGCAGAAAGAAAGGCGTAACTGGACAGGTATGTGCCGTCTTTGGAATGTTGCTGGTTTAATCTCTCCACAATTAGTTATGCTGGGCACATCTATTTGAAAACTGCTGTGGAAATTGTGTTGTTTATGGTGAGAATTATGTGATGAATTTTGAAAAGTTGTTGCATTTTTCTTACACAGCAAATTTTTCCATAAAGAAATCTAACCAAACAAACCAATAAATGAAACTTTTTGATTAATTAATTACAATGTCTTGTAATAATAATATATTGTAATTAAATACAATGTTTTGTAATAATAATTATATATTATACATGTATGTTCATTGAATAAAATGACAGGTTGTTAGTTCTTGGGATGGTTCTATTGGAAGAGCTTCAATTTGCCTGCAGGCTTTTGGAATTGGAGCGTTTGAGGAAGAAGATGATGACATCTACACTGTCGACCACCTGTCAAACTATGACCCGGAGCTGGGTGGGCCAGAGAAAGACAGGTTGCATGGGTGGACAGCCCCCAAACACAGAGGTACTGCACACTTGATCACCTAGGGTAGGAAGCACATGTATTGACATACAAGCATGCACGCACACGCATGCACGCACACATACACGTATGAGGTACAGTGGCGTGGTGGTTAAAGTATCAGACATTCAATCAATAGATTCTCGGTTTGAACCCTCTTCCTGCCATTTTGAAACTTGGGCAAGTTCGTTCCCTCCACATTGCTCCAGTTCACTCAATTGTACACTTGTATGAATGAGTACCTGGCTGTTGAAAATTTCATCTGCATTATGTCGTTTGTGTGTTTGTGGCGCAGAAAACTTAGAAAGCAATCATTTTCGTGGGATGTTCAGCCAATGAAAGCATGATAATAAACAGCAAAAATGCCAATAATCCCACTCAAGTGGCTGAACTACCGCTTTTTCTACAGTGTACAGAATCTACCGATCTTCCACTCTTAGGCCAAAATATAAAACAATTTAAAGAATAAAATAAATTTATTTAAGTTGTATTTAAATATGCACACTGCCCTGCAAAAAAACTTTTTTATTTGGAAACTTCTCCACAATTACATAAATGTACCCTAAAATGATGATTTGTCAGGAAGATTAGCCTTATCCACACACCCCTCATGACTGAGTCATGAAGCCCTGGTATCAGTTAGACACCTAGTCTGCTCGCATCATGAAAAAAGCTTAAAACCTACCTCTGTTTTGTGTATCTCTGAAATAGCAGATAATGTTGTTTACCGTTGAGAGAATTATGGTATGTTTTCAGCAGGAGACTCGGTGCAGCTGGCCATAGGCAATGTGGCAGCAGTCCTAGAGAACTTTAAGTTATCATCCAACAAGTGTCGGCCAAAGAAGGTCTACCCTCCACCACAACTACCTAGAGACTTCCGTCCATATCACACCCCAAGAACCACCCCTGGGGTGACCATGGCAGTACCCCCGCCAGGGAGACGATCCCTGGATGCGAATGTGAGGGGGCTGATGTTGGGTGAGATGCCGAGAAGAAGCTCCACTGGTGAGTCGGAGTAGAAGGCATAAATTGCCTTACCAGTGTTTATTATATATATGTATATATATATATATATCAGCCATTCCAAGCTAAAATATACATCATATACATCATATACATCATATACATTTTTTCAAATGTCACCAGGAGTTGAAAACTGGAACTTTTTACAAAGTTATAAATTTGGGGGTAATAAATATGAACTAACCAATGCATATGTGACTTCCATCCTATCACCATCGTCCAGGACGACATGCCCCTCTGAATGCCCTAAAATATAACAAATGCTCATAGTTTTTGGACAGTGAATTTTTCATGGAAAGGTTCGTCTGGCCAGGCTGAAATTGGCAGCTAAAACAGGGGAACAGAATTAAAAAAATCCAAAAGAAAGCAATGCGAATAATAACACTAAGCAAATATAACTCACTGAACCACTTCTTTTTAAACTTAACCTGTTAATAGTAGAAGACATCTTAAAGCCACAAGAATTAAAATTTTACTTCAGATATATTCACAAAAATCTACCGGATTATTTATTAAAATGGCAAATTGTCCTAAAGGATAACGTACACAACTACGACACTCGGAAAACACAAAATATATATATTTTCAGAACTATGAGTTTTCAATGAAATGTTTGAAACACAACTTGCCACATGCTATAAATAACACTTCCGATTTAATTAAAGAAAAGATATACACCCACAGTATGCGAGGTTTTTCAATATATGTGAACAATTATTTCTTACAAAAATATTATATGTGCACACTATCAAACTGTTATACATGTCAGCAAACCATAATAAATGAAGTAATGAGAATGTGTAATCGATTACAATGACGCTAGCTTAAGAGTGTATACATGCGTAGATGTACATGCAAAACAAAAAACGATACACTCGCATGCACGAAAACACACACACACATACACACACATATACACACACATACGCATACATGAGATGGACTTTATTGTTGATAAAAAGGACCTATGTTATTATTAACATAAATGGGGTGGCTCCTATGATAGCGACATTTTAACTTAATAGGAGTGACCGACCCCATCTAGTATGTATTATATTTCAAATATATTAATTATTTTTGTTCAGCAAATTACTGAATTACATACGAATGATGTATCATGCATATATATATATTTGTATATGTTTTATTGTATTTATACAATGAAGGATGACAAAATTGTACTTTTAATATACATGGGGTCAGTAAACTTCTTCATTCCTTCATTCGTTCAATCTACCTCATTTTGATGTCGTGGAAGTCACAAAAATAATTATTTTGTATTATTTCCAGGGAAATATATAGTTTAGAAAAAAATCTTTTATGTTTGCAAATCTCCTAGTACTAAACTAACTAGGGCTGGCCTGATGTATAATGTAAGTGTTTTAATGTAGTTGGGAAATCTACCTCAAAGTCTGTCACGGAAGTCACACTGATTTGTCACAGAAGTCACACCCCAGAAGTATTTTGTTTTATTTCCTAGGAAATACCTAATGTAGAAATGTTTGATGTGTTTATGAATCTCCTACAATTAGAGTAACTGAGGCATACCTAATGTATAATGTGTTTTATTGTATTGCACATGAAAGTCTGTCACAGAAGTCTGATTTGCCATGGAAGTCAAACCATACAAGTAACACATACACTTGGTTAAAAGCATGTATGATCATACAAATGATGAACTTTTTAGTCCTTTGGCCGAAGGTCCAAGGGACTACTGCCATCACTCTGCGTCCGCCGTCCTCCGTCCGCCGTTAGCTGCCGTATCTCAGAAACCGTTCAGCAACTTTTTCTCTAATTTTGCATAGATATATATTAGGGTACTGCCACTATGCACGAGAAATCTGTATTTGATTGAATCATTTTAAGGGCTCCCTAGGGCCTCCAAGGACCCAAAAACTGGTAAAAATGTAACATTTGGCCTATTTTTTCAAAAACTGTTCAGCAACTTTTTTTCTAATTTTGCATAGATGTATCTTAGGGTGCTGCCACTATATACAAGAAATCTGTATTTGATTGAATCATTCTAAGGGGCCCCCAAAGTGCAAAAGTTTTACATTAACTAGTGATGTGGTTTTGAGAAGGGCCCTTGAGATCACCCCAACAGTAGATTTTGTTTAATGTGCCACAAAGTAGTGCTGGTTCGATACCAGAATTCTTTGATATCGATCGATACCAGAATTTTGTTCGATACTCAATACTCGATACTTACGTTGTAAGTCTAATTCATATACAGTATAGATCCCAATAGAAACACACTATCCATCTAGACTAATGGCATAGAAGCACACACTGTTTTTCATTAGGGAAACATGTATAAAAGTAGATTTTTCATGAATGAATGCATGCTAGACATAACTGATGGCAATACTGTTGCTAGCGCCACCTTGCAAGCTGCTTGATAGGTCATTCATAGTGTGCGTGTGTGTCTTTAGCTGCAACATGTTGCATTTTTGTTATGTGTCAATGTTGCATCAGCCTGTTTGGTAGATGTGCACTGCTGACTGTGTGTTTGAAAAAGTGTTGTCTGGTACCACTTTTGAGAAACAAATAGTCGTGCACCAAAATCTTAGCACATGCTCTGAGCGTCTATTGGGAACTATAGTAGTCTACACGGTACACCTATTCAATTTTCAACTTAACCATTGATACATACTAATTGATATAGTTATGCAAACAATGATTAATATGCAATTTTCATTTTATTTCAATAACCAAATAACAGTCGTAAATTGTAATTGTTTAATTCTAATTTATTAAAGTTGTAAAAGTAATTGTAATGTAACATTAAAACAATACAGTATTACAGACAATAGCAATAGAATACCTAGTAATGATAAATAAATAAAACTGGTAGTCACATCGCGTACGTCACTTCTTGACACTGTCGCCGCAGTAGACTCTGCAACCGATGGCGAATCACTTCAACTGTAACTACTACTAAATGTCCATTGCTTGGTTTTTGACGAAAATTTTGATGGAACACGTCGTTCTCGTTGACGTTGTTACTGTTAGTGTTACCACGACTTCCTTAAATCATCATGTTTTGGTAGTCTCTTGGATGATGGACAGTGACATGTTTCGTCAAATTTGATGTATTTCCCCCACTAGTTTGGGGGGAGCGTTTCTGGCATAGTAGACATTCTACAGTGTTTCCGTATTTGTTAAACAAAAACTGCCAAATTGGTGATGTGCGTTTCGACATTTTGTCGTTCATCTTGGTTGAGCGAGTATGGCAAATGGTGGCGCCGCCATCAAACAGCAAAACATAGCACCACCAAACGGAACCTGGGTAAACAAATCTAGTGTGTCGCGCTTGAATAATTATTTATATTATTATTATTATATTAAACTACATTCATGAATACTAATGCATGCAATAAACACTCTATAAAATTACTGGAATGTTGTGTGTTTTTGGTACGCTGTAGAGTGGGCAAGGTAAAGTGGTGAAGCAAATGGTAGTGCCACCCAACGTCGTAACGAGGCTTGAATAATCGAGGCTAACCTGAGATCGCACTCAAATAATTATTTATATACAGACTTTTTGGAAACTGACTCCACAATAAAGCTTTATAAAACCACTGAGATGTTACATTTTATTATGTTTTTTAAAAAAAAGAACCACGCCTAAGCGGCCTAATACATACAACATAGTCAACCCTCTCAAGTTAGGAAGCGAAGCACGCAGCGGAGTAGCTGTACTTTCCGTACATCCGGCCGTAACTTCGTCTTCGAAAACGATGGTACGTCTTCGCATCGACGTCGAATGGACTCGATATCGAAATATAGGTATCGACAAAGTATCGAAGGTATCGAAATATCGACGTATCGAAATATCGAAGGTATCGAACTGTGTGGCCGTTCGATACAAAAATATCGAAGTATCGGTATCGAACTTTCACAAGTATCGCGATACTTCGATATATCGAATATCGAACCAGCACTACCACAATGTCAACACCATGACTAAACTCTGCAGCCTAGTGCTACTGTTCCATTGAGACCTTGACTAATCTTTAAGTTTAATTGGTCACAGTGCCCAGGCAGACTAGACACACTTGACCCCTGTTTGACTGAACAGTTGCCTAACACTTTTTATCTTAAAAACTATTGATTTTCTATAATTGCAAGTTGTGTTTATTTTGATGTTCATTTAATAATTATAATGAAATGGTGTAAGTGAGGTGTCTATTGGTTAAAGATGTATTGTCTGTAGAAACCTGTAGGTGACAAACATAGAAAATTAATATTCTGTCACCTGTAGGTGACAAACATAGAAAATTAATATTCTGGACAACTATAGAGTGAAATATCCTACACTTTATTGATATCAAATGCATTCTACTGTTCTGTTTACGCTTGCCATGCCTTGTGTAGACATGGTACTGTGTAAATCAATTGTATCAATATAGACTAATAATTACAGATTCACAGTATAGTTGACACCTGAAACAACCAAATATCAACCATTAGAAGAGTTGACATAGTTCCGCTATACACAAGCAAGAAATCTGTATTTGATTGAATCATTCTAGTGTCATCAGCATATAGTAGAACATACATTTTCTACATCATCATCCCTAAGATTGTTGTAAATATCACCAACTGCCATGTCAAGGCCGTTATAATTGTGACTAACAATGTTCAAAATGATTCAGGTAAATAGCAAATAACAAAGGACACAAGTTTTCTCCTTGCCATACCTATACATCACATGAGAAGAAGGCTGACACAGCCTGGCCCTCATTTATACATGATTTAGCATTTTTGTATATGTTGTATACAACTTTCAACACAATACCATTAATACCGCATGAAATTATCTTACACCACAGGGAGGACCGGTCTACTAAATCAAATGCTTTCTTATAATCAATGAAGGCACAATAAAGCCTTTTGCGTCGAGACAAATACAATTCAACCAATACCCCTATTTGAACACTGCCTGTTCTTCACCTATTACATTCGCTTTGTTTAGGTATGTGGTCAGTCTGGTGTTCTGAACAATCACTAAGGATTAATGAACACTTGTGCAGAATGTCACCAACTTGGCAGGTTTAATTGATCTATTCAGCAATGAGGCCACTGCTTAGGCCTCACTCTGGACACTGTCACTCACAGTGTTGTGTATTGTCTTAGTTGGTGCATTGAGCTAATCTACTTGATCATGAATCAGTGGTGGCTCTGGTTGTGTATTACATCCAGCTGAGGAGCTAAGATTCTCTGCCTGCTATTGTTTGATGGAAACTGTGACTAATGTGTAATTGGTCACTGGCAGTAGCTTGTGTCAACAGACAGCATTAAGCCACTAGACCCCTGTTAAACTGGACAGTTGCCTGTAGGTTTTAAACTGTGTTAAACAATGTTACAATTTTTCCGACTTATCAATCATTTGGACAGCCGGGATCACATATAGACGTATTAGTCCAAAGGACTTCAGGGCCACTTGGCCCATTTTATATTATGTTCCTTAATACTGTTGAGCCAGGATGCCATTCACTCACTGTGTCATCCATGGAGAAAATACAATCAAGTAGGGTATCTGCCGAATACAAAGTTAGCAGCAGGAGATGGACAACATATTTCAAGAGAAGCAAATATGGGAATGTTTTTAAATGAACAAAAGAAGACCAGCTAAGACTTGTGTATAATAAGAACGCAAATAAATTAAACAGTGAAAATATATGGACAGAAAACTTGTGAAACCTTAAATTATGTAATACAAGATAAGTTTACAATGTACGTTTTTCAATCAGTATTGACTATCATAACCCCTGCACTACATTGTGCATGTTATTAACATGTACCATTATAGACTTAGTTAATGTGCAGTTCTTGAATTAAATCATTACCTTTCCTTCAAGGTGCTGCAGCTAAATAACAAGGATGTTTGTCTGAATTTCCTGTACAGAAGTGGTCATTTCTACAACTGGAATCCCATCAAGGATAGTCCAATACCAACCCCAAATAAAGTAAATAATATTAGGGGTGAACTTTTTTCTGACACTGTAGGATGTCAGGAAACTAGCTTTGAGCATGCATACCAGACTAACCAGAGATCTGTTTATTTCAGGTAGTCAGAAGAATTAATGAACATACCACAGAATTTTAACTGTAACTCATGAAACATTTTATCCTACATAAATTTACTTCATATTTACAGAAGATTTGGAAATTATAATATTTTTAGAAATGTTGATCATCAAATTGTACTTTGGACTTTATTTGTTTATTGGGGTTTTATGAAAATGAATAATAAGAATTTAACAACTTTTGCGTTTTGTTTTATAGTGGTGGAGCTACTCGTCACGGAAGTCACGTTTTGTCTGGCATGGAAGTCACGCACATCCAATACTATCTAAAAACATAAACTGACTGATTGCTGATAGCTTGCCTCATGTAGGAATGTTCAAACTTCCATGTAGTCAATTATGTCAGACAAAATGGTGTATCTCTTCTAGGAGGCTACGAAATGGATGAAACATGTTCTCAGTCTATATATTTGGAATAGTAGCTGTCACAGAAGTCACTTTTTCACGTATCTTTTTCTCATGAAATGTTTGATAGAATTGAAACATTGTTTGGCTAAATTAAAGAGATGTTAGTGGTCTTTGAAATAACTGTACAAAAGTTCAAATTTGTCCAGGAATTTAGATGCATTAGAACAATATCACTACAATTTTTGAGTAGCTTTTGTCTCAGAAGTCACACTGGAATGGCTGATATATATATTTTTTTCTATTTAATGGTTTATATATTTGTGCTTTTTTAAAATATACATTTACTTTATTGTACAATGCATCAATCTCCTAAGAGGGAGTTAGCATTTAATAAAAACATTATTATTATTGTGAAAGGTCATGCACAGTTGCTAATGAATATTGGGAAACATTAAACACAGCAAATATATGGTTGAGCAAATTAGTTTTTAATTCATTTAAAATTTGCATTGCGTTATATCGTCTTGATTAAACATATACTTTATATCTTGTTTATTTTCCAAACATTTTATATCCTTTTCCTTATTTTAATTATGTTTTATAAATTTTTACTTGTTTTTACTTGTTAATTGGTTTATATTTGTATCATATTTACACTTGTAAAATATATTTAATTGTAATGCATATTTGTATGTGTCTGAATATGGGATTTCGCCATTTGCAGGCTCTGTCTTTGATGTGCTGGCCACTCAGAAAGTTGAACCTCCAAAGTTGCCTCAGACAAAGATCAGCTTCATCGTAGGTTCAGCGTCGCCTCAGGTGAAGAATGAAAGTCCTGATGTCAGTGCACAGTCACCAGTGTCCAGGGTACACCAGCCACTGGCCACCACTGCAGCGTCCAGTGCATCTGCAGGCTTCCAGCCATTTGCCAGAACACCCGAGAAACAGGCGCGATACGAAAAGTTCCTGGAACTCCGTAAACAGGGAAAAGCTGGTGAGCTTAGAAAATATGTTACATGTTAAGTAAACAGATTTGTAGCCATCATCATCATAATATTACAGTAGTAAAGTTGTTTTACATTTCCATGATAGTTCAATGCGCTTCATGAAATGTTTATTACGATTAAGTAGAACAAAATAAACTTTCACAGTTGCAACTTCAGCTGCTGCCTTGAAAAATATTGACCAGTCAAGATTCACATCACACCAGGGTTCCCTGGCGAAATTTGAAAGCAAAATATATATGCATGCCTAAATCAGTTCCGCCTCGAAATGCGAAACTGATGGAGATATTTTGAGACACAAACAAAGCTACAGACTTTCTTAGGGTCTTGATTAACTCAGCTGGTATTGGGCAATTAACAGGTGTAGAATTGTAGATGTTTTCTTAAATTGAATACTCTAGAGATGTTGAGTTGGTGTTCACATCTATTAATATAACCATAATGTAGCTATATGATACCAAGATACTGTGTTACCATTAAATGCCAAGTTGCAAGATAGCACGTGCTCAAACACCGGAAGCGCTTGTGTGATTAGCCACAGACAGCGCTGGCACACACACACACACACACACACACACACACACACACACACACACACACACACACACACACACACACACACACACACACACCACACACCACACACACTCACTCACGCACTCACGCACACACACACACACACACGCACTGTTTTGTTCTGCAGTTTTGCCATTTAATTGTCCCTTACGAGCTGTTTTTCTACCACTTAGCTGGTTTATAAGCTTCCAGCTCTGTCCGTTTCTTCCATTAATGTGTGCATTTAACGATGTTGCTGCAAAGTTCTTCTTCAGCACAACGTTATAGGCTGTCTCCAAGTTCTTCTTGGCCTGCTCATATCTCACTCTGTTGTCAGCTATAGCGTTTTGCTGGTTGACCCTATATAGGCCTCTTCAACTTTCTCTCTGGCTGATTTTACTCGTGGATCATCTGAATATATTTTCTTTTTATGTTTCTTACTGACAGGAATAATTTTCTCTGTTTCTGTTTCATCTCTCAATTCCAGAATATGAAATCTGTTCCGTTCTTCACATGTGTACTGTTTTTGCAAGTCACAGTCCTTGCTTAGTGCACTCCAGTCATACTTCACTTTGCTTGGTGGCGACTTTTTCTTATGTAGACTGAGTCGTATTGTAGCTGTGACAATGCGATCACAGGTCTGACACTTGCAAAGGTACTGTACGGTTCACAGTTCATCACGCAATTTCTCCATTTTTTGTTGGCCAGGATATAATCAAGCTGTCGTTTTCCTCCATGTTGGTCCATAAACGTCCAGCGCTTTCTATTTCTCTTACTGTATCTGGTGTTTGTGACCTCAAGATTTTTCTCAGTGATAAGATTGATAAGGAATTCCCCATTATGGTTTGTATTGTTATAGTAAGGGTCTGTATGGGTAAATTTGACATCCCCTGGTCCAAGTCATGCGTTAAAGTCTCCTACAACCAGCAGCATGTTGTGTACTGGTACCGATTCGATCGCCCTTCTTAAGTCGTTGTAGTGGTCCTCTATGCTATCTACTTCAGCAGAGTTGGTCGGACACTACGTGACGATAACTGTTGTAGCAGGATTGCCGCTGAAGTTGGCAATCAGTAGTCTTTTACTGTGTGTTGTAATGTTCTCTAGGGCTCCCATGCCCCCTGTGTTGGGCAGAATGCCTACTCAACCTCTGCTGTGTGTTGTAATGTTCTCTAGGACTTCCATGCCCCTTGTGTTGAGCAGAATGCCTACTCCTCCCTCTGCTGTGTGTTGTAATGTTTTGTAGGGCTCCCATTCCCCTTGTGTGGAGTAGAATGCTTACTCCTCCCTCTGCTGTGTGTTGTAATGTTCTCTAGGACTCCCATGCCCCTTGTGTTGAGCAGAATGCCTACTCCTCCCTCTGCTGTGTGTTGTAATGTTCTCTAGGGCTCCCATGCCCCTTGTGTTGAGCAGAATGCCTACTCCTCCCTCTGCTGTGTGTTGTATGTTCTCTAGGGCTCCCATGCCCCTTGTGATGACAGAATGCCTACTCCTCCCTCTGCTGTGTGTTGTAATGTTCTCTAGGGCTCCCATGCCCCTTGTGTTGAGCAGAATGCCTACTCCTCCCTCTGCTGTGTGTTGTAATGTTCTCTAGGACTTCCATGCCCCTTGTGTTGAGCAGAATGCCTACTCCTCCCTCTGCTGTATGTTGTAATGTTCTCTAGGGCTCCCATGCCCCTTGTGTGGATTAGAATGCCTACTCCTCCCTCTACTGTGTGTTATAATGTTCTCTAGGGCTCCCATGCCTCTTGTGTTGAGCTGAATGCCTACTCCTCCCTCTGCTGTGCGTTGTAATGTTCTCTAGGGCACCCATGCCCCTTGTATTGAGCAGAATGCTGCTCTAGTAGTCGCATTTCTCCAGGCTGTGGTTGTGATCACAGTTTTACCTTGGATCATCTCGTATTGTACCGGTTCGTCATGTACTATGCGGTGCTCTTGAATACCAATTACAGGTACTTCAATTCATGTTTCTTCATGTTCTTCACTAGTTCTTCTCAGTTCTTCTCTGAGTCTGGGTGATCGTATGGTTCTAACGATCAAGGTTGATATTTAGATATATATATATATGTATATATCTAAATATCAACCTTATATATGTATATATATATATTTTGATATATATATATATGTATATATATATATACATATATATATATATATTGGTGAATGTTTCCTCTGCCCAGACACCTATGAGGAGTACGCGAGGCAGTCCCTTACTGAGTGGGAGAGTCGCCAGGAGACAGCAGAGTTCGCTCGGGCCGACCAGCTCTACCGACCTCTTTCTGGTTCCATGGCAATGAGGTTCACCAAGGCCCACTTTGATGACACCGTTAGCTCAGCTGAACTGCCTCATCCAGAACAGGTATGTTGTTACCGTACGCTTATGTTCACAAAATTTAAAAAAATTGTCACCTAGAGAATTAACTCCACCTGGCAGATGGACAGTGAAGCCTTTGGTTTATTGATGGTACATTTTTATCTTTGTGTATCCCGTCCTTCAGAGGCGTATGTTTTTTTTTTTTTAAACATATTCGTGCTTCTAGCACCACCAGAATCAACTGATAATCTGTTCCATTCATTTATAATCCTCTGTGAGAACGAATACTTTCTGATGTCTATCTGCATCATTCCAACACTGATGTTACTTCGTGTCCTCTAGTCTTTCAGTCTGAAAACAAATACTTCTGTCAGTTTTCATACCCATTCAATATCTTTAAAACTTCTCGTCTGATGGCCCTTAATCTCCTTGTCTCTAGTGTTGTTTGTATGTATTTGTGTATTGCAATGTTTATATGTATTTCTACATAGTAGTATTTTAGATTGGAGTATCATTACCATAACAATGTTTATACTTGTATTCGTAAAAAAAGTTAATTCCTCATTTTTCAAAAACGTTTTGTATAGATTGTATTGATGTAAAAGAGGAAAATATGTAATTACCTGGTAGTTATTTGATGCAGGAAGCAATCAGAGTTGTGCATCAACCCAAGGACCAGTTAATGGTCGTCTGGTCCAGGGAGCAATTAGTATTTTGTAGCCTTGGACAGGGAGTGTTAATACATCATCATGATGCATGGAGCAGTCAGTATTCTATGTTCTGGTGCAGGTGGTGTCAATATGTTGTGTCCTGATGCAGGGAGCAGTCAGTATTCTATGTTCTGGTGCAGGTGGTGTCAATATGTTGTGTCCTGATGCAGGGAGCAGTCAGTGCTCAACAGAAAGCAGCCGAGATGAAGCTATTTGGCAGACTGACGAGAGAGACAACAAAATGGCGGCCAGACAAACTACTGTGTAAACGGCTCAACGTACCAAATCCATACCCAGAGTATGTATGTATGGTATTACTCCTCTCACAGCTTCTAATATGTACAATAGCATATCATCGCAGTGTCCGTCATCTTTACTTTAGAAAGAAGTCGCTGAATAGTTTCAACTTTGTCCCAATTTGGTTAGGAGCATGGGAACGAGCCAACTTCAAAGCAGCAAGTGCCAGTATAAGCAATACATACCAAATGTGAATGTTCTGTTTACAATTTGAAAATTGTGCACGGCTAACTTTCAAATTACGAACAATGTTTCATGCTCACAATACACAAGTTGGTGTGCAGTATACCATCAACATATTTATTATAATATCAGCAACAATATATATTATAAATAGATGTTAGCAAATGAGGAACAAACAGATACTTTATTGCCATGACCAACATAAAATACATGTCATTAGGAATGTGTCTTGGTGTTGAAACATACAGTCACATCAAACATACCACAAACATACAGTAACGTAAAAAATAATAAAAAAGTATAAAATTGTATAAAAATTATCCACCACCGTTTTCTTGTTTCCTTTCCTCAGTGAGTCAGGTGAAGTAAGAAAGGTGAAACGAGAAAAGTTCTCGATATTCAACTTTCTGAGTGCTCCACGAGAGCCAGAGGGCATGAGTTCAGACCAGAAGCAAGAAACATTGGCTCTAGCTGCCATTGAACCTCCAAATACAGCAGAAAGAACACAATCAACCTCAGTGAAGACAGAGGCACTGAAAGCTGATCCAGCATTTGGTGTTGTCGAGTCAAAGGTGAGCGATCTAGTCAACCAACTTACCTATTGACGAGGCCATATATAAAGTCAGAAAATAAGTACTTGTATTTAATAATTTACGTTAATTAAGTACCAAAATTGTGGAATGATTTGTGGAAATACTAACTGTTATACTTAGAAAATACTTAACTAGTATTCTACAAAATATTTTTTAAACTCTTAACTAACGTTGCAGATTAGTCTTTTAATAATTTGCTACTGCGATTACTGTTATTGAGACTATGTTAAGAACATAATTTTATCTTAGTCTGTAGACATCTTGGAGTTATATGTCTGGCGTAGGTTCAATTAAACATGACATTTATTCTGCAGACACAACCTACCGATGGAACCAGGCCACCAATGGATCTCTTCAAAGCCATATTTGGAGACAGCAGCAACAGCGACAGTTCAGACAGTGAGATGGACCAGGATGTTGCATTGCTTACTTCGACAGATGCTGTTGTGCCTCCTCTACCAGATACTGTCGGTGTTACAGGGCCACCACCACATACAGCTGCTGAAATCATGGGTATGGGCATAGCTCAGGTGATCATTTTTATTATCTGCAGTAATCAAGTGAATGGCACTGAAGTTTGATTTCTACACAATCATTGTTATTAAATAGAGTATGACGTTATTCCTA